>OMLP01000537.1:0-11086 GCA_900302685.1 Spondyliosoma cantharus | reverse complement strand
TCCCCCCCTCCCCTCCACCCCTGCTCTCTCTCCTCCCTCTACCTTCTACCCCCCCTTACATCCACCCTCCCCCAACGCGACCTGTAGCCGCCGCCGCTGTGTTGCTCCAATTTATGGGTTCATTACAGCAGCTATCCACGGTAGAAGGAGAAGGGGGAGAGGTGGAAGGAGAGAGGGATGGAGAGAGACAACAGGGGAAGAGACATGAGGAAATGAGGGAGGTGGAGAGAAGAGGAACACGCATGATAAAGATTTATTAAACAGAGCAGGACTATAATGCAGCGGTGAAGGTTATAAAGGAGAGAGTCAGCAGATAGAAGGTAGATTGAACAAACAAATGGATAAAATGGGGGGAAAGGAGAGGATATAAGCTGTAGTGAGAGATTGCAGCCTGCACAGGGTGAACAACAGTGTTTCTCTCCGTCCCTCTCTGGTCATTTGTTTTCATATTGGGCCACAATTTCAACCCTGAGCAGTCTACACTCCGTTTTTTTCTAACCAGTTAAACCCAACTAATCTTGGCAGAATCAGCGTGGGGCTGAATATAAAACATCTACAAGTCTGTCTGGTGCAATCCTGTCTTCTTAAAATTTCATAAGGAAAAAGTTCACTGGATGAGATTCCTCTTCAAGAATAATGATGAATGCAAGGTATTTGTTGCCTGTAATAAGAAGAAAATAATAGCCTGCCAGTGGTGCAAGAGAAAATTGTCTATCTCACTGAAATGTTACTTTGAGTCTTAAATTAGGTGTGATAAGATATTTTGAGTAGAAGTTAGACAAATATACTTGATAAGATATTTAGTTTTAGCAGTTTTAATGAGGAAACTATTTACCTGCAACAGTTTTTTTTTTAGCAGTATAATGAGGTTGTTCATTTATGTATTTGGCAAACTCACTAGAATCATAAAATGATTGGCAAACGTTCCCTGACAGGTTACTCTATCTGTTTTTCTTAGAATATCTGCTCACACCATCAAACGCATAATTGAAGTTCTTTAAAGGTTATATTAAAGGACAAACTCGCCCAAAAAATGAAACTTCGCCCTCATTCTGATGAATACATGCAAAGTTTCATTGGTTGAAAAACATTTCTGTAGCTTCATAGCGAAACAGCGTTGGAGCATTCTCCTGAACAACTGAGGCAGATGGGGACTTGTTTTGACTTTTCATTTTTGGGTGAAGTTAGCCGTTAAGTTGGTTAAAACATTTGGCTCAGGTTAGGAAAAGAAAGCAGTTTTCGTTAAAGATTGAAAAAGTCAGTGGTGACTTGAGGCACTAGACAGGAAGTGTTTACTTTAACCTTAACCCATAGATACCCCCCTGACTGCGCCAATCAAAGCTGAATTAAATAATTGAACCGCATGTTCATTATGTTAGCTTGTAGTTTGCAGCAGTGTTGAGCTGAATTGCAATGAATTGTAATGAGATGCGATTTGAATATTTCGTGCAATCTGGTACAACACATCCACCCACTACGACCTTAAAAACTGAGAGATGAGTTTTCCTAAAAAAAACAGAATTCATGGTGGAGCTGTTTGTACTGGATTGCATTACGGGTGTACCTAATGAACTGGCTGCTGAGTGTATATGCAACATCGCCTACACCAGAAAGAATGAATGTAATCCAGGTAGCAATTACGCTTCTTACAGAATGTAATTGAGAGAGCAAATTAGGTATTACATAAACGTTTAGTGTCTGGTGAGATGTTTTTTTTTTTTTTTTTCTTCCTCAAACTCATTACAATTCACAGGATGAGTTTCCACAAGTGTCAGCTGAGTGAAGAAGATGCAGCGTTTACATCTCGATAAACAGAAACTTGATGATACGTCGTCGCCATTAGACGAGATCCTCTGTAGTTTATTGAGTGATGTGATTTCTCTCCGTTTCAGGATTTCATGCTAATACCAACTGTCTGACAGCTGCTCTGCAAGGGTTATTTTCAGCTGCAGGCAGCTCCCTCTGACACCTGTGTGCCAAGGTGGTGTGATAGAGGGAGAGTATGACCCCCCGCTCTCACAGGAATACTTTTTCTGTCATGCCGAGAAGTCACTTTTCTGGAAGGAACATTTCAGCATTGTTAAGGGGGATGCCATGTCAATCATGACTTTTACCCGTAAAGTCCAACAGTAGCAGAGAAAATATAATTGTAAATATAAAACATGTTTACAGTCAAACTCTGGTGTCAAACTTTGCTAACAATGCACAGTATCGCCTCGGCCTCATCCAGCCACACGCCCCTACAAGAGCAGAACTCTGGCTTTTGATTTCTGGCAAATTTTGCGAACACAGTAATGCCTGTACTATTAAAAGAAAAAACACAAAAATCCAACTTGTATAGTTTGGAAGGGTCTGTTTAACCACTAATTCATCCCAGTATTAGCTCTGCAAGCTAACCCAAAACAAACAACCAGTGCCAACTGGAACAAGAGAGCATTTAGCGGTGATTTCTCTTAAATGTGTCCAGTGTAAAACTATCACACATTACCTATCAGCAGTATTTCTTCTACCACTAATGAGAAAAAAGAAGGATTTCTTGCTTGTCTGATAATGGAGACATCTCTCCTTTCAAATTACCCTCCCCTGGAGGTGAGCCGACAAGATATAAGGTAATAAGACGCTTTAGTTCGACGTGAACTCTGCTCACTGTCAGATGATGCATTTAGCTGCTGAAGTTTTCCAGGAGCCTGCGAGGGAAATTTAATGCTGGTAGTTTCGAACTGTATGTCCTTGCAGGAGAATGATAGGATTTAGGTTAATCCTGTAAAAAAGGATGATAGGATTTAGGCTGAAAAGTTGGTGAAGTGGTCCTTTAAGGCTGCACTGTGGCAAAGAGGAAAAAACAGCAGAGTCATTTTTTGATCGGCTAATCCTTTAACTCGTATTCCTGTCATTATAACACCTTCAATATTGTACTAACAGGGTTCTGGTTTAGTGTTTTTAAATGGCCAAAGATTGTGATAGGCCTTTGTGAGGCCGATAAATTATTCGCAGCTCATTGTGAATCATAATAGAAACAGTGGACTGGATGTTTTCCCGGCATTACGCACTTCCCGTACTGACGTCAAGCCATAAGCCATAATTTCCTCCACTGATTAGCTCATTGTTCTCTCAGACTTCTTTTGTTTTCTACACACATTTGCTGCTTACTTTTCCATTTTCATGTTTTGGCTATGCTTTTCAGCAAGGACCTCTTGCCATTGCTGGTTCTTACAAAAGGCTTTGCCTTTGTCTTTTTGGCCATGAGAGACTGAATCTCATATCACAGCAGCTCATCCTTTTGTGCTTTTGAAGCTTGTCTAACCCACATTCAGCTGTCATTACTCTGCTTTGAACTGAATTTAAATGGCCACGTTCACGATGTCCGTGAGTGAGCCGCTCATCGAGGAGATACAAGCTGGGCTTTTGTTCTCTGGTGGCAGTACGCAGGGCCTTTTGTGTACTAAAACATTTTGGACTCATCATCGATGCCTGCGTTTAAAACTGGATGAATTTCAACACATATCACACCACACTTAGCACTTCAGTCATCCATACAAATCACAGGCCTGTCACACATTTTCAGTAGGCGGAGCATATTAAATGCACTCGAATGGGTCACCCTTTATATAACGGTGACTCATCAGGATTGATTAGTAATTAACAGGAGTTAACGTTAAAGAAAAAAAGAGTTCAAACTGCAGTTGCCTCTATAGAAAAGTAGTTTGCAGCCGACCTGTGCTGCCAGTGACATTCAGAAATAATTGGATTAATTGTTTGCGCTGCGTTATTCATGGTGGGCAGTCAGTCACTCATGAATACAAACAGTAAAGGCGTCAATTTAAGGCATCAAACACCTGGTGATAAATGTTCCCAGGGATGTGTAATTTAGCTTGATTTCCTGCGAGTATTAAAATAGTACAGTTTGTATGCGGGGAGGTGGATAGGTTAGTACATCAGTGTTAATACCTGAGGTGCAGAACGATATAATTAAGGGTTTAATTATATCTTAACTGGCTCATCAGTATGCCGCGCGCCGACTCGCGATTGTCTGATGAATGCTTTAATATTGAATAACACCATTAATGCGAGTGCCTCTCGAATATAAACATACACAAGACTTAATGGGATTATACCCGAACAGGAGATTAAATAGAATTTAATGAATTGCTGTCATCATCTAAACAGCAATGTCCTTTTTAAGTGGCGACAACAAGCGAGTCCCTGAAAGCAAATAAGAAGTTTTTCTACAGCTCTCGTGACGGCGGAGGCGCCCCGAACGTCTCCTGCTCCTCTCTCCTTCATCTTTTTCTTCCTCTCCATTAGCCGACAAGGTCCTCTGTTCTGGCTTTCAACAAGTGACACGTTCAGGGAGTGCAGTTGAGTCTGATTAAGATTTTTATCATTTTGCAGACGGCGTCTTTGTGCAGCGGCCTGGAGTCAGAGGTGAGAGCCCTCTCCGTAACCTCTCTGTGATGTTTAACCACCTTTGAAGTTTCCCCAACACCAACACAAAGAGCAGCTCTGTGGGCTTAAGTCAGTTGGTGCTTCTGAAGAGATTAAAAAAGCGAGTATGTGTGTCAGACAGACAGAAAGAGAGCATTCACAAGTTCCAGTCACAGCAGATTACAATGTTTCTGATTTACAAGTCAGTGTTGCCGACCCAGGGTGTTTTGACAGCGAGCAATATCTGAGTATCTGAGATATGTGTTTAATATCTGAATGTTGAGGCCCGAGGTGGTGTGAAATTCAAATCAATTCATCTGCCGAGAGAAGTGTCGAAACTGCAGGAAGCCGTGTGAGGCATTCCGGGGGCACGGCAAGAGTCGAAACCAGAAAGATTACAAGTCGCTGTATAGTCGGAGCCCCAACAAGATGAGACTAAAGTAGAAAATCTGCGGGTTTTAGCAACACTTTGATACTTTTTTCAAGGTCGCGTCGGGAAAGTTTTTGAAAAGTTTTTGCCGAGATCGCAAAGAGGCCTTGAAAAAGAAATGGGCCGCGGAGCCACCTTGATTCAAAAACCCCGAAAGTCCTGTGATCCGACGGAGACACCTCCTGTGTCCTCTGTGGCTACTTTCATTCTCTTTGATGTCAGGATGAGAAACAATTCCTCACATGAAAGATGAAAAAAAAAGCCTTCAAAGTTTCCTCTCTTTCTCTTTCCCTCCGTGTTTCACCCGAGGCCTTGGGCTAAGTACACAGACTGAACCGGCAGGAGTGTGTGATTGAAAAGAGACGTTAGTGATGGATGGAGGGAGAGAAAAAAACCTGAGAAGAAGAATGAAAAGAATTGTACAGGAAGAACCCGCGGTGTGGGTCAAACGGGGCTCTAACCTCGACTCCCGCACCAGAAATAGAAGCTCTGGCTGCGCAGTTCAACCAGAATGGACACTCGCTTGGCTCCGCTTCACTCCCGCTTTGTTATTCATGTGAAATCCAAATCCCTGGCTGGAGAAAGTTAACCTTTAGCAGCAATAAATTCACTGTCATGAAAATTCATCACAGTTTTGACTGGCTCTTTCAGCATGTAAGCAACCACGGACAGAGATAGATGAATGCATTTACATTTTAACAAAGATTATAAAGGAAAAACAAGAGATTTGCCAAGGTATTTGTTTATGCTTGTACTTGAATTCTCTTAGATAAGTGGTTTGGGGAGCTTTTCAGGTCTCTTCTCCTCAGCTGAAGCGACGTTCCTCTTCCTCTTTCCTTCTTTGTTCGCAGAAACCCTTAACCCAGCAGCTCTCACCTGTCACCACTGACGCTCCTTCCAAAGGGTGATAACTCACGACGGCCGCAAGGTTATAATTACACCCTTTCCCAGTTTCCACTGAATAGGACACTTACCACATGGGAGCGTAAAAGTGTGAAAGAAAACACTGCGAGACAAGAAGAAAGTCAGAGAAGTGATTCATTGTTTCTGCGAGTGAAGGAGAGAAGTAACAGAAAAGATCTAAGCGAGGGCAGAAGACAGCGAACAAAGTGAAAGATAGCGGAGAGGAGAAGCGCCTCTCTTGTTCGCAGATGTTACAGTGCGAGATGGGAAGCAGATGTTTCGTCAGGCGGGCGGGCCATTTGGTCACACGAGTCCACAGCATAACACATGTCAGACCCTAATGCTTCGCCGCAGATAACACTCATCACTTCTGGTGCTATCTACACGGCAGGGGCACGTCCTCGATAAGAAAACCAGTAAAAGACGCTTTTAACCTTTTGTTTGACGCTAAATGAGGCACGGCTGAGCTGCATCTTGTCGGCACCCTATTAGGGAGAAAAGTGAAGTCTGTTTTAACAATAAATGAGGAATGACCTGAGCAAAAGTAACTGCTTTTTTCCCTTCCTTATCCAGGTTGAGCTTTAGAGTCAGCGCAGAGACTCGCTTTAGTTCACCCGGGATGACAGATTCCAAGTTGTGTTTTTGGACTAATGAAGTATGACTGCAGCGAGCGAGGATTATGGATGTTAGTTTAAGAGTGTCTGGATTACGGTTCCACGAGAACAGATTACAATGTTGTTTCTGTGTCTGCGTTATGTCTCGCAGAGGAGACACAGAGGGAAAGTATTCTCAGAGTACGTCCTAGGTGAGAGGAGCAGAGAAGCCTTAACGTGATTACCCGGCCCCTTCAGGATTTTACAGAATTACTGCAAACGTACGCTTCAGTTCGAGGCGTCTTATTTTGGAAAAATTACAGAGCAAATTGAAACACCGCTATGATGATGTGCGAGAGATGAGAAGTTATCCGCGGGATGAGACCAAATTGCAACAGTATGCTTGTTTTGATCACCGTGGGTTGTTGAATGTCTGCAGCTCATACATATATATTTTTAGTCCTGTTTAGTCCCAACTGCTAATGTGCAGTTGCTGTTGTGTTTAAATATATTAAATCCTCTTTAGGTATTTGTTTATACAGTGGCTCATGTCTCTTTTCAGAATATATTTCGCTTTTAACGGGAAGAGACGAGACAAACGAGGCAAACTAAAGCAGGAAATTCTAAAAATGCAAATCTTTAACAAGTGAAGCAAAAAGAGAGACAGTCAGCCATTTTCAGCCATTCTTTCCACTCTTATGTAAATTCCTCGTGAATGAGACTGTCTGCGATTTCTAAAAGCCGTTATACAAACCGAATCACCCACACAGTGCTCGTTTTAGCTCATATATTCACTGTAAACACACAGGGGGCACAGGCATGGTAGATTACGTGAGTTGGATTCCATTCACACAGGTTCATACATATCAGGTTGTTGCATCAACCAGACTGACTGAGAGCTTCCATCTTATTTTAACATCCTCCAGGTTTTTATGACGTCCTCGGGAAACAAACAGCACAGCACGCACATTGAGCTTCGAGGATCTTCCACCTGTACGCGCTGTACAGTGAATAATGCATACCACCGCGGTGTGACACAATGAGCGCAGTGCACACGTGTAACTGAGTCACGCTATCAAGACCAGCGGTGCTCTGTGGGAGCTTTTTTACGTGATAGAGCACACCTGCCTAATCCTCTGTCTGTGGTAACTGATCTGTGTTGGCCGCAGGTCATGTGAGAACACATTATAAATCTCTCTGCTGTGGACTGGTGTGTTTAACCTAAGGAGCAGAGTGCTGCATTAGATGTCTACATTCATCAACAGGCTGAAGGTTATCATCCGTATGTATGTGCGCATGTGTGTATGTGTGTGTGTGTGTGTGTGTGTGTGTTTGGGGTGGGGTGTCCACACTTGTGTGTATGTGTGTGGATTATTGCTGACCCCATTTTATTACCCACAACCTGCTGCTCCCACTCTCCCGCCACCAGAATCCTCCATAGCTGCCTTTTATTGAATTATCTTTTATTCGGCCGTATCGCAGCGCGTCTTTGCCAGTCTTTGAAAGTGCTGCTTTCATAAGACATCGATGACACAGCTCATTGGATTTAGCGTCTAATCAGAGGCTTTTTAATGTATTCTCTGTGATTCATGAGATTGGATCCATTTATGAAGATTTATGAAAAGTCTCCCATTTGCATCTATGTGAAGAAAGGGTTCGGATATTTCAGGCTCCTTTATCTGCGCTCATATCTTTTTTTCATTTCAGCGGAGGGGTTTATCTGGGATTTAAAATGTGAATCATAATCACCCCTCCAAAACACATTCTCAGTTTAAGATTGGATTTTCTGGAAATATTGAATGTTGCTACTTCAAGCAACCATTTGTGCCTGTGTTGAATAGGTGTTCCCTATGATGGGATAAACACTGGCTTCATTTGCATGTTTTTCATGAAATGAATTAAACGACTAATCTTTTTTACCACGAAAATATATTTCAATTATTGAAATTCTATATCCTTTTTAATTTATTTTTTTGGTTAGTCTTAAAATAAACATCTTTCCCTACAGCTCTGTTTTTCTTAGAAACAAAGAAACAACTTCCCAGCAGCAGCAGCAGCAGTAGTAGCAGCAGCAGCAGCAGCAGCAGCAGCATCTCTCCTTTCTTTTGTCTGAATGTCATCTCCACGTCTCTCTGCAGGTGTGATCCGCGAGAGCTACCAGAAGGGTCGTGACCAGCTAGTTCCTGTGACCTTGTTGGCCATCGCTGTCATCCTGGCCTTCGCCATGGGCGCCATCTTCTCTGGCATCATCGTCTACTGCGTTTGTGACCACCGGCGGCGGGACGTAGACCTGACAGGCCGCAAGGAAAAGGACGGCCACCACCTCCACTCACGCCGGGGATCCATGAACAGTGTGACCAAGCTGACGGGCCTGTTTGAGACTCAGGCCAAAGACGGACGGCCCGAGGCGATCCTCACCCCTTTGATGCACAACGGGAGACTCACACCGAATGGGAAGATGCTGATAAAAGCAGACCAGCACCACCTGGACCTCGCTGCTCTGCCAACGCCTGAATCCACCCCCATGCAGCCGCGGCGTAAGCCCAGCCGGGGAAGCCGGGAGTGGGAACGGAACCAGAACCTCATCAACGCCTGCACCAAGGACATGCCACCGATGGGCTCCGCTGTTATCTCCGATCTGCCCCTGAGGGCCTCACCGGGGCACATCCCCAGTGTGGTGGTCCTGCCTCTGCCACAGCATCAGCACCAGCTGCAGCCTCATCTGCAGCAGCATCAGCAGTCCTACCAGCACGAGTACGTGGAGCAGCCCCACCACAGTGACCTCAGCATGGGCCACGGTGTCATGGACGACCAAGGGGCCACTCTGGAGTACAAGACAGTCAAGAGCCCCTGTCACAACCTCAGCATGGGGGATCCAGATGGGGTGCTGCCACCACGTGTGCCCCAACGAGAGGCCTCTCTCACTATTCCTCCAGCTGTCCCACAGATGGGCAAACGTCTGGAGGTCCACTCGTCAGTCTACGGGCTCCGGAAAGGATCGGCTTCCGGTGCTTGCGGATCCTCCGCCCTAAAGAAGCACAACACCAACTCCTCTAACTCCTCCCATTTGGCGAGACATCACAGCTTCAACCGTGTGGAGACTCCACCCCCTGCACCACAGAGGGTGGACTCAATACAAATGACAGCACAGGGCATATCTCTGTCACGGCAGCCTGGAATGAGCTCCTATGGTTCACTGCCTCGAACGGGCATCAAATATCTCAAGCCTGATGTCCCCCCCAAACCCTCCGTAGTCTCACTCTCGACAAAAGTCAAGTCCAGTGACTCCTGTACATAGTCAGCTCGTTAGCCAGTCAGTCCAATGTGAACGGACAGTAGTGAAAGTTATTTTCTGAAAGAGAAAAAACAGGGAATACTGTACAACTTGCATCTCCTTTTAGTGTTTTTGTTTGTTTGTTTTTTGGTGTACAGTACAGTGGAAAATGCAACACAGTTTTTTTAAGGAAACACTTTCTTTTTATATAAATATGTAAATATTATACAAATGGTTGTCGTCATTTGTTGCTGTCATCAAGCTCTTGCTCTGGCTGCCTCCCAGTTCCTCTGCAAACACACATGGGAACATGTGCTACTGAAACAGAGGAGGATGATGCTGTCCTGAATATTTCAACTAACGGCGCCCTGTAGCATCCAAGGCGGTGGCTCTTTTGTTTGTTGTGTCTTCGGCCACTGGGACTTGACTTGATACTTGATATCATGCTGGTAAAAGCACATAAGAAGACAGCACGGGGGGTTTGGAGAATAATCGTTGTACAGTACCTTGAGGACTGGGAGATCTGAGCGAGCGAGCGAGCAAGCACTCAGAGGGACTGAGCTCGGACTGAAAGGACAGACAGCTGCCTGACTTCTGCGAGAAACTGTGAAAAGCCTCTCAGTGTTACAGCAATCAAGTCCTGCCTGGGTTTGACAGAAAGCCCGGGCCAGAGGAATCTTCTACTGTACTGGTGACTGAATAACACATGACTGTTAATACTAATAGCTTGTTGTATTTATTTTTATGAAGTGCTTTTGAAAAAAAAAAAGACTTTCTAGGCTCAGAGAGAGAGAGGACAGAAAAGAGATCTTTTAATATTAATTAATCAAGTGTGAGAAAAAAAACAAAAACGTATTTAAAGTCATTAAACTGGAGCCCGTAGAACTTTTCTTGATGACTGAAGGTCCACTAGGTCTTACTGTGTGCTCAGTGGGACCAGCAGCTTGAGATATATGTGACCTCTATGAAGAGGAGGAGATATTTATTTAAACTGTGCCAGACAGGGACTTTTAACTTCATGGACCAGAATTTCCATTGTTTTAGACCAATCATAAAGAAAAAAAAAAAAAGACTTCCTGAATCTCACCCTTTCACTCCTCCAATGAGCATACCCCCCTTTCCAATCAGCACTGTGGTTTTGTGTGAGTCAGTAACATTTGTCCTGATTGGTTGCTGGCTTACCGGTGCCATCGAAGCTCACTGTTGCATGTTGCAAATATAAGAGAAGCAGCTGCAGCAACAGTATCTGCATACACACACACACACGTACACACACACACACACACACGCACGCACGCACGCACGCACGCACGCACACACGCGCACACACACACACACACACACACACGTGCATGCAGACACACACATAGCCAAAGGGAAGTGTTGTTAGGATCAGCAGGTTGCGTTGCTCTGCCTGTACTCACATTGTACCTGTTACTTTATTTATACCCTCTTTCTATT
>OMLP01000536.1:5054-16400 GCA_900302685.1 Spondyliosoma cantharus | reverse complement strand
CCCCGGCGCTGCTGCAGAGGAGCCGTGGACTGTGCTCACTCTGAGCAGCATGTGAATTACAATATAATATATTTCTCGCCTGATCAGAATCAGTCGCTAAATTTGTCGCTAGTCGCTTTTTAGAAATAAAGTCTCCAAGAGGGTCTGAAAAGTCGCTAAATCTAGCGAGAAAGTCGCCAAGTTGGCAACACTGCTCTGGTAGGCAGCGCAGGAGGGGAGGGGCACAGTGAACCTGAGTGAGCAGAGTGAGAGAGGTGGAGAGGAGCGCTGCGCATAAGGATTTAAATGCTGCGCTCACACAAACTCTGTGAAGGAATATGAGTGATTTGTTAAACTTATAGTAGAGAAACTACAACAAAGATATCGATCTCATCACGCTAGTATCGATCCGATACCAATACTTACCTTGGTATTGATACTATCGATATTTGGATCGATCCGCCCACTCCTAGCTGTGACTGAGAGTCAAGTCGGATGACAACAGCTTCAATGAGTAGCTTCAGTTTGTAACGCGCCACAATTAATTGTCGGTAACGGCGTTGTAACGATGGAAATAGTAATTAGTTAGATTACCCGTTACTGAGAAAAAGTAACGGCATTAGTAATGCCGTTTATTCTATCGCCGTTATTCCCATCACTGGTTATTTATACATATTATCCTGTCTAAAGTGCTCAGGAGTGTAATTATGTCTTGCCTCAAACAGCCAATGGCTGTGTTTCCCATCTGACTGCTATGACACTTCCTGTGTCTCTGTATGTCACAGCTCAGACAGGCTGGTTACATAAATTACCGGAAAGTCAGTTTCCTCCCGCTTCTGTCAACTCACTTCCATTTTCTGTTATAATATAACCTCTCTATTTGTGCTGCTTTGCCGTCTATTTCCATTGATTTTGTCGGTTTGCATGCTGTTTCCAGATGTATCTCTAAATGACGCCGTTTACCACATCTGCTTCGGATATTGGACTTTGCGTCTACGAACAGTGAATGGAAATGCATCAAACCATAAACTGTACTGTGTGTAATGCACTGAACTTTGATCTGACCATAGTTTCACCTTTAATTACCCTTACAGTGTAAGTATGCCTACAGTAGTTGTTGTATCACCGGTGACATTCTTCCCAAACCAACACCTCTCTAAAAAAGTAATTTTCCTTGAGGTGTGCATCATTTTTGTTGTCAGGCCTTCTTTCCTGAGAGACTTACAGGAGTGTTGATTGAAAATTGAGTGACGCATTCAAACAGCCATTACAGAAAAAAAAAAAATCAAATAGCGACCATGCAGTTTCAGCCCAGTTTCAAACCGTCAGCTTGCTGTAAATGTTGGCTTAGACATGTACTGTAAGGTTATAATCATGGCCAAGGTTGAGACACGTGCATGTGATTAGGTTCCTGCTTTACAAAGCCAATATGCCCTTGGATTGAGCAAATGCTTCCTCCCTATCTCCAGTGTGCGTCTGGCCCCCGTGACGGATGCAAGGCTGCGTGTTGAATGAATGCTAATGTCTGACCGAGTGTAAAATGAGGTGTGGGTTGAGGTGCTGGCGCTGACCTGACATGCCTCGGGTCACAGATAACAGCCATTACTAAATCAGACAAGATTTGAGAGGAGGGATCCTCACTTTGCCGAGAGGAAATCTTTCACCGAAAAAGAACAGGCATCTCTGAAGCGCATATATGAAGTCGTAGCTGATAACTTGGAAGCGTGCAATGAGCCAATGGATTTCACACTAACTACAACACACTGTGTCTAATTTCTGCCAACTTGTGGCTCACTACCAGCTGGATGTGTTATATCCCTCCCTGAGTAGAACTGGAACTGTTTGGGAAAATTATTCAATAGAAAATGAGTCATGCTGATCATATTCTGCTGCAGGGAGTCTTAATGGCCGTGATGAATCTAGTCCACGTTACTCTGCACATAGAAGAACGCTATATAGGCAATATGGCTTAATTAACATAAAGATTATACTCGATGTTAGGGAGGTTTATGTGGATAGAAATCCTAGTTTTAAAAGTAAACGCAGGAAAGTTCTGGGTCAGATTGATAAAAGCCATTGATATTTAAAAATCCAGAGTGTCACAGCCCCTTTTCAAAGCTGGCCCCTCAGAAGTGATCACCTTTCTAATCCTAAATAACTGTATAATTAAAGGTAACCCCTGTCAGTGGCGGCGACGCCATGACAAAAAATCGAGGAGACGATGTGAAAGACCACATGAATGTAACCACAGGCTGAAATTATTATATTAAAAATGGATGTCACCCAGTTCACAATCAGAATATCAGGACTTGCAGGGGGCTGGGCTTCGTCTAATAAAAAAGTCTCGGGGTGACAGAATGAGGTTGTAACTGGTGGAGCAGGTTGGGTATGAGAAAAGATAATTCAAGGTAAACGGACAAAGGTAAATGTCGAAAGGGAGGCGTAATTATTCCCACACTGGTGCTAATTGGACTGGTGCTGCAGCAGCTGTTAATGATCTGTTGTTCAACGCAAAATAAGATTCACCTTTGAGGGTTCGCCATGGTGTCACCGCTCCTTAACCCAGACGCACACGTCGAAATACAAAAGGATTGTTTTTTATAGCCGTGATTGTGAATGTTACGTAAATGCACTTCAGTAATAGCTATCATCTCGCTTTCGGTGCCTTTGTCGAGGCCTCGTATGTAAATGACCATCCCACACATCCTCAGCAGACATGTAGAATCCCAACCAGTTTTTGTCAGAGGGCAAAATTTGAAAGTCAAATAGAAATCAATAAAATGGATTAAAGGCATGTTTGTATATCAGTGAATCCTCAAAGACGCGGAGGCGTTGGGGGGCGTTTCTTCACCGGCATCGCTGCCTTACTTGAATCCCAGAGCGCCCATGAGAGAACAATGTATTTGAACACTGATGTCCTGTGTAGCGTCTGTCTGCTTTTATGTGTAGCTTAAGAAAGCTGTGGTCCAATAAACTGCTACTGTTCAGTCGCTGATGCCTGACAAAGCCACAAAAACAGAGCAGAGAAAAAGGAGCAGCGTGTCGACACCTGCTCATACGTTCCCGTTTTTTCTTTCTATGAGATTTATTAAATTAACCAGGTTTACAACTATTTTTTGAGGTTTCTCATTTACTCCCCGTCACTTCCCTCTTAGCCGGTGCTGAGCGAAGTTGTGAAAAGTACCCAGACATTACCCTTGATCTATCTCTTCTTGTCTGGCTCGACCGCTCACACTGCCCTGTTCCTTTAAGGAACCACGCTCGTCTTATAAGCCAGGCTTGGAGGATGACGTATGACTCCCAGATTCCATATGTCGTTTTTTTTTTTTTTTTTTCACTTTGAGCACACAATTAAGTTATTTGTCAAAATGAAATAATGGCAAACAGTGTGACTCATCGACATTTGCCAGGAAAATATGAAATATCATAAAAATGCCAAAAATACACTGGAGGAGTGCTTTAAGTGCAGTACTTGTATAATATTCTTAGTTACATTCTGAGCCACTGCTCTGACAGTCACATAATTATTATTTCCGCTAACTTCCCTGCCAAATATTATGCAGCCTGAGATATCAGGAAAATGTCTTTATCCGGCGAGTGTTTGAATTTAGATGTGCCATTGATTCACAACATTACTGTCACCAGTTCACATTCTTCAAAACTGATTCAGTGAAGTGAAAGTGTAATTCCCCCAAGAATGATAAAGAAGCGAAGGCTGATCTGTAGTAAGATGTCTCGCTTTACATTTTGTTGAAATCAAACTGGTTAAATATCCTTCCCGAGATGGAGATTTGGATCTTTTCTGTCCCCAACTTGCAATTTTGAGTCATTCGTTAAACCAAGCAGCACGATATATCAAACACTGAGACACAGCGCAAAATGCATTATTCATTTTTTTTTTTTTTTTTTTTCAAAATAAGACCGACATCCGACACATCAAACCGGAGGATATACTTGAAGTTAAAAAAACAAAAGGCGTGCGTGTTGCTCAATATGGTGTTAAAAACACAGCCGGCAACGCAGCGAGGTTTAAGTTGGAAAAGTGCATCAATAAGCCAATATTTATGTGTTCACACAAATGTCTTAAGAAAAGCGCATATCTTGAAGCAAAGACATTATGCTAGAGTCACAGGAATCCTCATTAGTATGCAAATAAATGCAGCAAGGCGCTCCAAAATCAAATCATCTACTCTATAGAGGGAACCTGTGGTGTCAGGAAATCTACTGTAGTTAGTATTCCAGGAGATGGCTCGCACACGAACACACACACACGTGACCTGCCGAATTTCTCACATTTTCTATATGTGAACGAGGACAATTCTCTCTTTTTTAAAGCCACAGTTTTGCTCTATTATGTAGCCCTTCTGTCACACCGCACATATCAATCCCTCTAGCCTCCTTTTGTCAATTTGTTTTAAAGTGAGCACTTTCTTCTTAGACTACAGTTAGCTCTGTCTTTTATGACAAAGAGTGGACTTACTTCCTTTGATAGTTCTCATTTATGATGTAAGAGCTATCAAACAATTGCAACACTCGTGTTCAGGGGTATTTCCCAAATTTAAAAGCAGCCACACTGGACTAAAAAGTCCGTTTGTGGTAAATTGGATGCTACATCAGGTGTTTAGTTATCCTTATCTCTCTGTGTGTTCTAAGTAACTGTTAATTATTCCAAGCACACATGGGAGCATACTGCCGCTACAGTACAGGGATGTCTTTATCCCTCATTGATCAGATACCTATACTCTGATCAGAGAGTGCATGCATCTTTCTGTCAAGAGTGTTTGGCTCACACGTTAATCCGTTACTGTGAATGTTTGTTTTTTATGCAATAAATCATAGTTATTTCATTTAGTCAGATGAAGGTGTTGAATTAGCATTTCACAAGATGTGAACATGAAAGCCACACAGGGATGTTCTTTATAGCCATGATTAAATGGCTTTCCCGTAACCCATTAAACCAAACATTAAAAAAAAAAAGATGAATAATAGATCCTTCCCTCTCTGATCGTGTTCAATCAAACTGTGAATATGAGCTATTGCTTGAATTACGGGTTATTCTAGGACGGACGACCATGAGAGTATCTGTAGGGAGAATTCAAACAATACTAAACATAACTAAACAGGATGACTTAACTTGGTGAGATGCGATCTGCTCCGTGTGCATTGTCTTGTGTAATTGGAGTGACAGTCTTGCCTCCCCTCTGTGTTCACAGGAGTCAGTTGTGTTGAGGAGAGCGGTGAGTCGGCCAATATGACAGAATGCCTGCGGTGGGCTGGCCCCGTGCCCCCTCAGATCAGAGAGTGCCGGGTGGCCTGCAAGGACGACTGCACTCTAACTACCTGGTCCAAGTTCTCTGAGTGTGCTGGATGTGGCAGCTCCCACAGTCGCAAACGCTCCCTCGCAGGTAAAGGCTTGACTTTTATTCACTGACTGTGAGACACAAAAATCATTCTCACTTGTCGCATGTCCAGCTAAAGAATGACTGGATTCCTAGATCGCACATTTCATACTGACTGGAAAATCTCATGAACCAACCTAGATTGCCAGAATAAATGTTGGCATTGTACGTTTTTGCAAACCACTTGTGAAATTTAGGCTTCTTTATGCTACAACCTTACGTGTCTGTTCATTTAAATGTTATGTTTATGTATGACATCGCTGTGCTTGTGCTCTGGTTAGGTTCAGACAAAAAACACTCGTGGTCTTGTTGCCACAAACACAGTACACAGAAAATGTTTCGTGTCGCTGCCCAGTCGCCAGGATAAAAATGTTGGCAGCTAACGTTTGTGCAAATCACTGATAGGTTCACATTAGTAGGAGTCATAGTCTACATAATATATTGACATTTCTACAAAACATGCCGTATCACGTTCAAAGTACTTGTACCTGTTACCTGACTTTCATGTAAGGAGGTGGAGAGGATGGTGGTGGAGTTAGGTGACGGACATCTCAGTCCCTGTTTTTTTGGCAACCAAAACAGTTATCTTAAGCCAAAACATGATGTTTTTCTAACCCTAACCCACCCTGCCTAAACCTAATCAGAGCATAAGCACAGCCTTGAAAATAGAACCGAGACAAATGTAAAGCTTCAACAATAAGAAAAGTAAAGTCTAACATAACTGTGGTTGGCAGAAACATACAATTTTATTGTGGCAACTGAACTATGCTAACACATTAGTTGGTGGTTGTGTTTCACCCCCCACACATTAGTGCAGGAACAAGTAAGTAGCTATTTTGAGAAAGTCACCTTAAAACAAAAGATATATGCGTCTTCTTTTTTTTTTCTTTTTTTGTTCACACCACACAGTGAAATGAAATAATCACTTCCTGTATGAACACATAGTACTAATCCCCTTGTACACTCATTCCAAAAGTGATTCCTTCATTTTCAGGGTTCTCGTCATTGCAGAGGGTCTTTATGTTCTGAAAAAAAGCCCCTGTGTTGTGACGTATATAGCAGCATCCGGTCCAACCTCTCTCCCCCTTCTGTTACTGTAACTTCCTACTGTCCCTGCAGTGTTATGTCAGGTCTTAAATTAGGTCTCTCACAGCTTGTAATCCCTTATTTCAGTGCAGATGGCGAAATCTGAATTACATGCCGTGGTTGCAGACCATGCTGGATACTATTTGTCTTCATGAATATTTGATCCGCTGCCGGAGGGGCTGTAGTAAACATACCCTGTCTCCTTCTATAATGCTCTTAGAATCCAACACATGAAATCAGCCTCTCAGTGGCGGGTTTTATTTGAAAAAAGAAGCGCACGCTCATGCTCAGAGGGTCGTAATGGTCATAATGGATCCATTTTTCAACTATTTTATGCCAACTTTAACACTTAAATTTAAATTTCTCTGTCAGGTGAATTGATGAAAAGCAAACCCACTGTGGGTGTTAAGCTCGAGAATGTGGTTGAGGAAGTTGGCAGCTCACCAAGGCCTCTGCTCAGATGATACAACTACCTTGAAAAGCCTCCTGAAAAGCCTCCAACGTTGTAGTTTGCGTGTCTAAACTTCAAGTCGTTCTGAAGGTCCAAAAGGCTGTTGGAATACCGAGAAGCGCAAGAAAAAAGTCTCCATCAACCAAAGTCGGCAAATGTTGTTGGCTGTTACGGTATAAACACAACAGCCTGATTACTAATGAATGAAGACAAGGATGGAAATTGGCAAGGTATTCCTGCCAGACAAAGTAAACACAAGGAATATAAATCCTTTAGTTTTGCAAGTAGCATATTATGACAGGTGTTCCTGAGGTTTGTGTATATAATTTTGGGGTTGTCATAATTTAATAACCTCCCTCGTATCATGCCACTTATTACCCATAACAATGGTTTGTTTACAAGTAAAACAAATCGAGGGCTTTGAAAGGAGAGCAGCCACGCCTCAGCAATATGTGAATGTTAACTTTTCTGACAGATTCCGACATCCCTGCCTGCCGCCCCTCCCCATCACACACACACACACACACACACAAATGCAAATCACTGGATTTTGTATTCACAGGTTTGATGATACACCTCTGACTTTCAAATGGCTCACTCAGAGACCCGTGTGATTGATTCTGCGCAGAGTTAGCTGTATGCGTTTTGCGTTTTATGAGTCACTTGAGCCGGATACTGTATGTGGCAGTCTATCTGTGTAAGGACAGCAGTGGGTGGTGTAGTATTTAGCACTGTCGCTTTAAAGTGAGGCTGCTCTGGTTTTGAGTCCACAGGGAGGCTGCTGCCTTTCTGTGAGGAATTTGCATGTTTATCCCATGCAGGTTTCCTCCTGGTGCTCTGATTCCCTCCCACAGTATAAAGAAAACAGGCAGATTAGTTGAACTGATTATTAAAAATTGCCCATAGATATGGATATGTTTGTCTGTCTGTGTGTGCCTCATATGTAGACTGTCAACACCTATCTAGAATACACATCTGTACGGCACTTGCAGAATAGGTCTTTGGATACTGTGTAGAAGACTCACATCACTTTCCTTCTTTTTTTTTGAAAGATTAAAAGAAGCTGACTGAGTGGTCATGGCTCATCAATTAACTCAGACACCCAGGTGTATGTAGTGCTCATGCATAGCATGTTAAGCTACCTTTGGGCTTTTGGACTGAGAGAGAGACAGCCCACACCTGTTTGACCGCGTGTCTTTTGCTGAGAACTGTTGAGGCGAATACCTCCAGATTTGTCTGCTGGTTGGACCAGCCAAACAACAATTAAACTGCAAACAAGGATGTCTGTGATGAATACCATTTAGGCTGGCTGCTTGTGGGGCTTGTCGTGAGCTAGCAGCTGATGCCAACTCGACAGGGGTAAGCCCTACTGCCAGCCAGCAATCTTTTTTCTTTTCTTTACCTGTTTCCATTTTTGTTCACAGACATGCACACACTATTGTATACCCGTTGCAAATGTGTCATCAAGAGTTTCCAACCAACACAGTTGTCATTTTCATATGCAGTGCCCACGTTGTGTAAATAGCAGATGTCAGCCTGTCCTCCTCAGAAAAAACGACAACATGTTGCCTATGAAAACTGTTTATTACAACCCATATCTACAGTTTCTGTGAGGAGGAAGTGAGGGGAAGAAATACAAAGGGCGACAAACAAGCATAGGGCTTTCATTCAGGAGAGCACTGTTCGTGCCCAGTGTGAAATTAGAAGTCAAAATTCTTACCAACATAGTGATGTTACGTCACGTATATAGCGTAAGTTACGTAGGTATGTTTGTAACTGAAGTTACAGATGTAACTCATTTGTTTTAACCCAAAACGCACTGTTTTCCTAAACCCAACCAAGTAGTTTTGTTGCCCAAACCTAACCAAGCTGCAATGGTCACATTGTTTAGGATTTGACCTATTCACTTGTTTTGGTGTGAGGAAGTGTGACTAAATGTACTTGCACCCATGGGTGTGTTGTCTTAAAATGACATTTGGTCAGGCGGAATGTTGGTGCATCGTTATCTCAAGGCAGTGAAAAGTAATGACCAACAAACCCTATCTACAAAGTCAGCGTTGCAGTATTCTTTGTTCAGATTGTAATATGCGCCTCCATAGGCAGGCATACACGCATAAAGGGAGTTGGACATGCCCTAAATGCACTTGGGCCACGCACTTTAGACGCCACCCGATCGATAGTTTAATAGTGCCGCAAAATGTTAGAGAGTGACCATAGCCTGGAAACTACTTTCCAGTCATTCATGTAATGGATACATTAATCCCCTCATGACCCAGCACAGTGTAGGCAGTTTAAAGAAGGGATTGCCATTAGCCCTGTGGTCAGAGGAGCATGCTGCTTCTCCTGCATGTTGTTCAATGCATGCAGGGATAAATCCGTTAAATCAAGACCTGCGACTCCCTTGCAGTGTATGTTTCATGTCCAGGCTTCACAACCACAGCGGCAATTACCATCTTTACGGACTAATATGATCCTTGACAGATGATTTGCATTAACATTTTGAAACAGCATATGTATCTTTAACTGATTCTGATATGTTGACGTAGTTACAATAAAGAAATGACAGCTTGAAAGACGAGTGAAACTGTCAGAGACACAAATTAAGAGCTAATTTTCAAGGCTGTTGCAATTATGATGTCGCTCCTTGTCAAGACCTGAAAACTTCAACTCTGTTTTCCCCCGAATGCAAGTTTTATCGTTTGTTTACATTAATTACACCGACGCCCGAACATTAATGGGGTAATGATTTATTGATGTTTTAAATGACACACATTTATGCAGATTAGCGGTAATCTGAATCTGTCTCCTGTCAGGATGAAATGAATGTGTTTCTCAGTGCTTTATTGGCAAGTACTGAGTTGTAGCTAATTTCTTTCTGAAGCAGCATGTTGACTTGTTGTATGTGTATTCAGATGTTAAGTTCTGTGAATTATTTCTTGCCACAGATCAGAGAGCAGAGTTTGTGCGTGGAGCTGTAAGAGCTTAACTGCAGATAAATGGTTTAGCTACACTATCCAGCTTTGTTACTCAGCCATTCAGAATTGTTCTGACTCTCTTCTTTGTCAGACTAAGCTTTTAAGTACCTTGTGTGTACCACTTAGCCCGGCCTTTTATAGAAATACTGTAGTTCTAACGGTCAATTTGCCGTTTGGAAGTAAATTGATTTGATTTGATTCCGTGGTTCCGTTTTTTTCTCTGCTCTTATGCCCTCTCCACTACTCCATGTGCTCTTTGAATTCATTCTTCGACTTCTGCTCTCGAGTGTCTGATAGTATGCTGCATTTTATATGCATATGTATTAATTTATATTATATTGATTGCACCATATAAATATTGATTGAGAAATTTAAACCCACTCGGGAAAAAATCCACTCAAATTTCTAAGAAAGGTCGGGGGGAAAAGAAGCTATCTCAACTGAACATAGCACTAAGCTGGGGTGCAGGGAGAGGATTTCTCTGGGATACATTATACACCGTTCTCACCGTACATGGATTTTACTGTCAGGCATTATACTAACAATGAGATAGATTCAATTGCACAGAGAGACTTGTTGCCAACTGTTCTGGGATTTGTGTGGAAAATAGAAAATATATGCACCAATATGAATAATGACAATATTCTCAGTTGTGCTTTGTAAACAATATAAGCAATCATTACAATGATTGAATGCTTTTAGATGTTGGAATAGCTGTTTCTTTTAGTTTGTCTTTAAAGACAGTTTTAGTTCAGTTTTCACAAGTTTTCATTCCCAGTTCCGTGTCCAACTGTGTTCACTCTTATGCTACCAAACCCGGTTGAGCTGAGCCCTGCTGTCCTTCTGATCTGAGGTCCTGGTTCAGGCAAACTTTAGAGCCACTTGCTCCATTAAAAAACTGAGTTGTGGTAGCTTGTGTGGAGGACAGCTTGCAAGGAGCAGCAGTTCTCAGTAACTCTAGTGATATGCTGCCCTCTGTATTTTTGGAGCTACCTTGGCCGTGTTTTACAAATTAACACCGTTACAGGAATGAAAAAGCTTATTTTCTTTGATTAAACAGAATCTTTCTTAGAATTACACAAAAAGGGTACCACCTTACAGACTTAACCTTGATATTAACTTGAAATATAAAATGTTTCATTTGGCACCAACAGTGTTTCTTGAACAGGCAGTGTGTTTTTTTGTTTTTTTTTATCAGTTTTAAAAATGTTAACCAGATCAATGACCAACCAAAGTGTGATGTACTTATCAAATCAAATGAAGGAGGTTCCTGTTTAGAGCCACTTGCTCCATTAAAAAACTGAGTTGTGGTAGCTTGTGTGGCCCTCTGCCCTCTGTATTTTTGGAGCTACCTTGGCCGTGTTTTACAAATTAACACCGTTACAGGAATGAAAAAGCTTATTTTCTTTGATTAAACAGAATCTTTCTTAGAATTACACAAAAAGGCTACCACCTT
>OMLP01000534.1:24304-51089 GCA_900302685.1 Spondyliosoma cantharus | reverse complement strand
AAAAAGAAAAACTGAAATATCACATGGACATAAGTATTCAGACCCTTTGCTCAGTATTGAGTGGAAGCACCCTTTTGAGCTAATACAGCCGTGAGTCTTCTTGGGAATGATGCAACTAGTTTTTCACACCTGGATTTGGGGATCCTCTGCCATTCCTCCTTGCAGATCCTCTCCAGTTCTGTCAGGTTGGATGGTGAACGTTGGTGGACAGCCATTTTGAGGTCTCTCCAGAGATGCTCAATTGGGTTCAAGTCAGGGCTCTGGCTGGGCCATTCAAGAACAGTCAGAGTTGTTCCGAAGCCACTCCTTCGTCATTTTAGCTGTGTGCTTAGGGTCATTGTCTTGTTGGAAGGTGAACCGTCGGCCCAGTCTGAGGTCCATAGCACTCTGGAAAAGTTTTCGTCCAGGATATCTCTGTACTTGGCCGCATTCATCTTTCCTTCAATTGCAACCAGTCGTCCTGTCCCTGCAGCTGCAAAACACCCCCACAGCATGATGCTCCCACCACCACACTTGACTGTAGGGATGGTGTTGGGCAGGTGATGAGCGGTGCCTGGTTTTCTCCACACATACCGCTTAGAATTAAGGCCAAAAAGTTCATCTTTGTCTCATCAGACCAGGAATCTTATTTATCATAGTCTGGGAGTCCTTCATGTGTTGGCAAATTCTATGCGGCTTTCATGTGTCTTACTCTGAGGAGAGGCTTCCGTCGGGCCACTCTGCCATAAAGCCCTGACTGGTGGAGGGCTGCAGTGATGGTTGACTTTCTTGAACTTTCTCCCATCTCCTCACTGATCTCTGGAGTTCAGCCACTGTGATCTTTGGGTTCTTCTTTACCTCTCTCACCAAGGCTCTTCTCCCCCGATTGCTCAGTTTGGTTGGACGGCCAGCTCTTGGAAGAGTTCTTGTCATCCCATACGTCTTCCATTTAAGGATTATGGAGGCCACTGTGCTCTTGGAACTTTAAGTGCAGCAGAATTTTTGTATCCATGGCCAGATCTGTGCCTTGCCACAATTCTGTCTCTGAGCTCTTCAGGCAGTTCCTTCGACCTCATGATTCTCATCTGCTCTGACATGCACTGTGAGCTGTAAGGTCTTATATAGACAGGTGTGTGGCTTCCTTACTCAAGTCCAATCATTAGAATTAAACACAGCTGGACTCCAATGAAGGTGTAGAACCATCTCATGGATGATCAGAAGAAATGGACAGTACCTGAGGTAAATATACAAGTGTCACAGCACAGGGTCTGAATACTTATGTCCATGTGATATTTCAGTTTTTCTTTTTTAATAAATCTGTAAAAATGTCTACAATTCTGTGTTTTTCTGTCAATATGGGGTGCTGTGTGTACATTAAAAGGAAAAAAAATGAACTTAAATGATTTTAGCACATGGTTGCAATTTAACAAAGAGTAAAAAATTTAAGGGGGTCTGAATACTTTCCGTACCCACTGTATGTTCTCTGGTGAACCTTTACTTACACTTGTACATGTCAAATTATTTAAATAAAAGTACTTATTTTGTCTAAAAAAGTAATAATACATAAGCAAAGTAGCACATAACAAAATGTGTATGTTAGAAAGGCAAGCGCTTCAGCAGAGTTCAGGTGGGTTGTAAATGTGGGATTTCACCTGGACTTGATTTGAGACTGATACTACTGTATAAAACCACAGCCAAGTTTGTTTTGGCTGCCTAGCTGTTAACTCCGTCGCATAGAAATGAGAAAAGTTTGTGAAACACAAGCCAGAAAACCAAAGAGCGCCTCAAAGACCAAGGAAAACATAACAATAAGTGCAAGAGCACATGATATCATCATGCAGCTCAGCATCTGGGAAAGTACCATATTAACAGCCACGCAGAACATATTTATGGTTTGACTAAACCAAAGAAGGATCCGAATCCAAAACAATGTATGAGCAAAGAATGTGTATTCACAGGAAATAGAGTGAAATGTAAATCCACTGGTTTACTTATGCCTGGGGAATAAAATGAGAAAATGTTACCATGCTGATAGCCAGAGACGAGATGATGATGTTGATGCTGAGTGTCATATCACTTTCTGCTGCAGACTACATATACACCCCCTGGTTGGACTCAAGCACCTTCCTTCCAGGAACGTTTTCTCCCAGTTCTAACATTAACCAACAGGCCTGATTTCCTGAAACCAGAAACTCCCTGAGCAAAAGGAAACCAAGCAACACCTGCACGAGTAAGAAGCCAGCCAGAACGTGAGTCAAAAATCAGGCCATTAGACTGAGACATAGTCTAATCGTGTACTGGAAGTAAAATCTCTGAACATGCTGCTGATATATTCTTGGTCTGCTCAACATCAATAATTACTCATGTGTGTAATTGATGTGCATCGCTACATACGCATACATCATCAAAATAAAAGCATGACTTTGAAAGAGAATTGCTGCTTTATTTAAACAAATATAACAAGAAGTAGAAGCGAGTGAGCGAAGTTACAAACAGAAAAATCTTCCTGTGGACGATGACTCCAGTCTATTTGTACTGCAGTCACATGGCTCCATATTTTGGACTCCAGTGCAACACACATGTGCCCTCGTAGCCCACAAACTTGGGCTGCCTTTTTCCCAGCCAGAGTTGATTGATTGGCCATCAATGGAGACACGCTCCTCGAATGAGAGCGCTCGCCGCAGAACTATCAAGTAAACAGACTTGGAAGTCAAGGCCAGCAAAATCCCTCGTGTCTCCATACCATCCGTTAGGAAGGCAAAGCCGGATCTCATGTATCTGTGGTCAGACGAGACCGCCACCACTTCCTCATATTGCAAGGCTGCTTCAAAACCACGCCAGTGTGTGCTCTATTTCCCTAACCTTTTTTAAGGGTTGGAATTCACATAACCATGTGGTGTGCTTCTGGAGTTTGGGACTTCCAAAATCTCACTGTTTATCACTCAGATCAACAGAAATAAACAGTCGACAGTGAAAACAGTTTTAACCGTGCTGGAAGAACTTTTCATAATGTCATAACTAGGCGTCCCTTTAGTGTTACCATGTGCTCGTGCTTTCAGTCTCACATCTTTCATGGTGGGCTTTGTTTAATAGAAGTGATAAGTTCATGCTAACTGGGACCAGACTGTTGAGTGAGGCTGTCGGTCTCCTTTCAAACCCCTCTGTGCAAGGCGTCTTCCTGATTCATAATTGAGTGCTCAGCCACTTGCCAAATCAAATCTGGCCCGCTGTTGACATGAAGTAGTCCCCCCTTTTGGTGAAAGCGGCCCGACGGGGGTGGTCAGTCGATGCCAACAGTCCCGGTGCCAACAGGATGTTATAATAGTAGAGCATATATAGTGAGTCGTTTCCACACAACAGCATGCACAGCGGCTGAAACAGTAATTAACATCCGTTTCAAATTTGCACATGTTTTGATATTCTGTCTTGCAATCTGTCACATGGGAGCCGACTGTGAGGGGCGTTGCCTGTTGACTGTTTGTTAGGACGTGCAGCCTGGTTAGGATTGGGGAGCCTCTGAGTTCTTCCAAACTAATGAAAACAAATTTTCTTCCCAATTAATATATTGTTTGAAGGAAGAAGTTAAACACATGCTTCAACCGCTTCAGATGGAGTAGACAGCCCATCTGGTGATCTCAGAGTATACTGGATCACACGATCCAATGCAACAAACTTTATCAATGTACTAATGTTTTGATTTCATGTGGGTCTTCATCATATGCTGCGTTCACTTGCTCCTCGGATAGTCCCATTTCCCGATTTGGGAAGCCGTTCTTGCGACTTTGGGGTGTTCATGTACGCCATGCCGGAAGGTGGGAGCAACGTGGATGCCAAAAAGAAGTTGTTTTGCATTTTATTGCTGAGCGTTTAAACAAGACGTTGACAGCTGTTTCCAGCATTTGAGTGACAAGGAAGCACAAAGGAAAGGATACAGTGATTATACAATGCATGACTTTGGTAAAAGTTTCTGACCAGCAACCCAATGTTTACTTTCATTCGCCATGTTTCAGCATCAACTCGGCAAATCGCATAACAAAATTTTCTCTGACTTTCGAGTGGTTGTTCCGACTTGAGAAGGCATTCATGTGAAGTTTCAGTTGGAAAACTGTTTTTCCAATAATTCCAACAGCAATTACAGTAAAATATGGGGTGTATTCCTGAAGTTTTTCTTGAAATTGTGTTTCTTTGGCCATTTCATGCATTTCATGTGATTGTCAAGTTCTCTGCTGAATTCAGTCAAATGGTTGTTTAGAACCTTTCCTGGGCACTTGTTTACTGTTAAAAGGATGATAAAAAAAAACCTATCCAACTGTTAGCAAAAGCTAAAACGGCTCAACTAGTGGGAGCCGCATGTTCCCAATATATAGTTGAGGATTATGTATAGATGTCTTTTAAGGATTTATCTTAAACCAATGTAAACTGGGGATGAAAATAGCACCTACTTCACACTGTCTCATAAATAAAGGTTGTATCTTTTAGTTCATAAATAAGGAAACTGGATGCTGCCAATGCTTTACTCAGATGCATACTCTTTAAAATACATTAGTGTATTATAGAGAAAAAAATGTTACAAACTCTGTCCTTCTGCATTGTTAATATCGAGCCACGATTCACTTGGAGCTCAATTTCCACGCCTTTGAGTTCTGTTTTGGTCTCCACCACCTACCAAAGACAATACAAGGTCTTCATCTGCGAAATGCTCCACCATGTTCACCAGTCAGTCACTAGCTTTGTCTGTCTGTCATTTGGTGCTGAGAAGTTAGTTCACAGTGGACTCCTACAAGCTTTTTTTGTTAAAAACAGCTGCAACTGGTTGATCAAGTTTAGGATCATTTGAGAATTTTATTGAATTTTACTTTCAATAATGACTTCTATGCCGATCAAAGGAAATTCAACCCAAAACGTACAATGCCAGGTGTGTTGCTTCATTTATTGATTTATTGTTTGCTATAAGAAATGTGCAGATGTACTTTCCCAGTCATATATATAGCTAATCATTTAGTTACAGTATATCCAGTGTCAAGATAAATTTGTTACCATCAACAAGAAGAAGCCTGTTTTTAAAACACGGTAAAGATATTTCAGCGAATGGCAAATTCTCAATAACAAACCACAATAAAATCACAGAATTACAATACATTTTTCAGCCATTTACAGATAATACAGATGTAGAATAGTACCAATCTTTAGCGAGACATATACAGTAGATGTGGACATATATAATATGAAAAAACAGAGAGGGTCTATCATCAGAACTTAGTTACACATGTACAGTCTTCTGCTATATGTATATATATATATACATAAATATGTATGGGAGATTCCACTTGATGCATTACAAAGCTGTAATATTTAGACATGCAACATTAAGCCAAAGGGAACCGTGTCCAGAGAGGATAAGTGACAGTTAGGACCTGAGAGAGAAATCATCAGGACAGAAATGGTTCTAAATAGGAGGAATGGCAGTACATCATATCTGTCAGCCTATTATTTGCATGTTATTTTACTGGGAAACGATTTGACCCTACTGCCACAACCCAAATTGCCAGAGTTAATGTTGGCGATGTACTTTTCACCATACCACAGATATGTTTATACTTTTACATTTCTTTATGTTCAATTTTCAATTTCATGTTGTGACAAGTGTTTTTTCGCCTGGCAGATGTTATGCTACCGGCATCCTCTCCTCCTCTTCATAAGGAACGCTGCTCATATGAATGTATTCTGAAAAAAATATATGATTTTGCCATGTATGGAAAAGTACAAACTTAACGTTTCTGTGGTTTGCAGAAATGTAGAATGCAAACATTTTATACTGGCAACTGTGCTGTAGAGGATCACACCAGTGTTGTCCTTCACTCTTACAAATTGTGTTATCCCACAACATCTGTCGTACAACTTACACATATGGAAACAACATGCTGTTTGTGTTAAATCTGTGTTTGCAGAGAGAATAGACTAATTATTTTCTTTTCCCTTTTCCAGTATCTGTTTTGCACTTAAAAACTGCTACGTGTGTCTCCACCGGTACTTAAGGAGTCAGTATCTTATTTTTTAATATCAGCCTGTTTTACTAGGCAGGCATGACATGCAGCAAGGATTCATGCGATTTCCCCAAATCTCAGCCAGTTGCCAGGACCAATCAGTGGGAGTCACAAGTGCACAGACAAGGATGTGATCTGGAGCTGCATCAATATACAAGAAATTGACAGTTATCATACTGTTTACATATACTTAGCTATGGTATTGGATTTTACCGTATTAGTTTTGTTTGAACAAAAAAAAAAAAATCACTTTTACATAAATAAAACACAAAAAACAAAACACACAATCAAACGAACAAACAAAACATTTGCCATCATCATCAGAATTGTGTCATACCGTATATACTGTGAAATCGGTGCAGCTACCGTATAATTGCAACATTAATGTGATCCCGCACCAGCTTCCCACCATGAACACTTGTGGGGTTCCATTCTGTCAGTTGAGCTGAGACATGAGCACCATGACCGCACACTGAACCTCACGCTGGGTGAATTTGTTGCTTCTGTGGCAATCAGGTGCCCATTTTGGTAAAATACCAATAGCTATTTTTTCTTTCTTTCTTTCCACATGATTTGAACCGAGAATATTGTTTCCACATGGCAACTCCAAAAAAGTAAGAACACGAAATACAAGAAAATGTGCATTCAAAATGTCAGCTATGCAGCTCATACCATCAAAGACATACGTAATACTAACAGTACTAGCCACATCCACTCGGTGCTGCAGGGCTCGCCTTCAGAGGGGTCATTTATCTCAGTCACACATGTGTAAATTGTTTCAAATAATTTCTTAACATATAAAGATAAATGACTGTCTAAAAGAAAGAACCACTGTTTAGAACACATTTAAAAATATGTTGATTTTCACATCTATGTAGAAGTGCACATCCAAGAGATCACTGACCCTAAATGCAACCCCTACTGCTCTATTCCAGTGTTCTCACACTGCTCCAATCCTATGAGGACAATAAGGAAACTTACAGTGCATTTCTCAGGGAGGATGTGTTGACAGCATCGTGTCTGCTGGACGGCTAAGCTACAGCAGTCTCTTCATGCGGCAGGTGTGCTTCTCTATGTGCATGGTGGATCGGTCAGTGGAGCTTGTCAGGACGTCCAGAACTTCATCTTGTCTTTCCAGCTCCGTCTCTGCCTCCAGGGCGAGGTTCTTCAGCTGCATCAGCATCTGCAAAACACACACAGTCCAATACTCACACACACAATCATTTGTTCAAGTAATTAGACACCGGCCCTCAGTGCGCACGGACAACTGAGGAGCAGGACACAAATAAAAGAAGATTAAATACTGAAACATATAGAAATTTGGTAAGCAGTTGCGGGGTGGAACATGTGGACCATATGTGGAGAGGTGTAAAGACGGGGTCAGGGAGTTAGAAAGAGAGTGTGTCAGTGAGAACAGGGAACGAGGAGTAGATGACAGTGAAATTTTCATTTAATTCAGTTTTATTCTCCCTTTGACAAAAAGACAATCGCCTGCTGCTCAACATCTGCAAACTTTACAATTCAACACCAACCGTGATTCAATAACAGCTGCTCACGTGGCGGATATGATAATAGCTCATATTATGCAGCGTATGAAGTCTTGGCTTATCTCCTGGGACCACTGATATCATACAATACTGTTTTCTGCTCTCTGTGGGTTACTGTGACTACATCTCCGTAGTCCAACAACTGTGTATGTTATGGTTGATGGAACAACTTAAATATACGACAATGTGCCAAGCAAAACCTAATAAACACTCCTCCAAACCCCACCACCATGGTTTCTAAACTAATATTATGTTATGCTACACGTGCGCTTTCTCCCTCTCTCTCACACTCACACACACACACACACACGCGGACATTATGTCAGTTTTCACTGGACATTGCAGCTGAGCGCAGAAACAGTTCCAGACAGCAGTTTGAAAAACAGATAGTATGTCAATACACACCGTGGAACAACTGTATTCACTCACTCGGGTCTGCGACTTCACAATTTCATCTGGGAGAACATGACTGAATCACACCTCGCAGTTAACGTTCGCAGGAGTTTGGTGTGTCATAGAAAAACACAGAAAATGAATATTTTTAGCTGCTGCTTATGCGACGGTTCGAGGACTTAAGTCATGTAGAAAACCCCTAAAATTAAACATTTAGGCTAGAGCTAATGGAAAAATACATGAGCGAAAATGCTGAGTGTCTTGTGTGTGAGTTGGGTGATTTCAGGACTGTGTGTTAACAGAGAAAAACAGCAAATGAAATCGAAAAAATGCTTCATCGTTCATATGTGTTTGCACTGTTGACAAGTAGGAATTTCCAGCCACAGACGATAATACTTGTATAAAAATGCTTGGACAAAGGGGAATATTTGCTAAAGCACTTAGGGCAGGACATGAAACTGAGGGACTGTCTGTGGAGGTAGCCCCACTGTAGATTCTAATCTGGACATGCATTACATTTGGAGTAGGGTGTGTCCAGCAGTGTAGCATTAAGTCCAAATTGGCAGCCTTTGAAGTTTGAAGCATTATCAGCTGCAGACAATACACCATTTATAAACACAATAGACGAGCCAACCTGTATGACTGGCCCGATTCTGTTCCTGCGATGATAAATGTGTTTGAAAAATGATTATACAGACACAAAAAAAACAAAGTGTGAAACACTGCACATTGTTTTTACACACAATAATTAACTAAATATTAGGTATACAGTGTTAGCAATGCCTCGTTCGAGATATGATCTATGCAGTGGGTAGACAAAACAATGTACCATGAAGTAGGCTTTTATGTTACAAAAACCACAGCGGATAACACTGCAACGAAGGTGGGTCTTATAAGGAAGTGCCCGTTTTTGTCAGCCATAACTAGTTAGTTTTTTAGTTTTATTATTATCCTTATAGAAATTATTTTCAATCAGAGCCACTGAACAAGAAATTGCTTAGAGCCCAACAGTTAAAGTGGCTGGCCTGATATATGGTTAGCTTAGCAAGGTGGCACCAGTGAAACGCTAAGATATAGAAATGACACTTCCAGAAAACAACAAACAACAATCTGCAATAAAAACAAAAGACAAAATCTTCAAAAGCACATGGCTCCAACAGTTCTAACTTGCATTCACTATGATACGTCCCACCTTTGTATCAGTGATTGCAGTGATGATTTTGTACCTTCTGTGTTGAAGGTGTTCACATTATTGTCTAGAACCTACATCAACAAGCTTTAATTTAAGTCTGCATCCATTCATTAGACTAAATACTGTATATGATGTGTAAGTATAGGTTGAAATGAAAACAAATAGTCGCCTGAAATGATTTTACATGAAATATCTTACCTGGAAAAGTGTGTCACATACAAAAAAAAAAAGTCTGAATCATAGGTTTGGATTTGCGTCACTGTGTAGGTCTTGCCACCACAGACCGTGTCTGTAACATTTCTCAGTGTTGCGAGCTTCTGAATGGAAAGACGTTGTAAAGTCTGACCAAATGACAGAACAGGTTTCTTTCCCTCTCTTAAAACCAGGATGGACTTTGGTTTGTGGTCTCACTGAATAACATTTTAAATATACAGGATAAAAAATTAAAATCATTATGGTGAATTGTGGTTTGGAATGGAACTATGAAAATACATGTTACTAAAACCAAAGAGTTTTTTATTATAAATATAAAAATATATAAGCAAATATGAAAATCATAAATGCCACATTGGTGGACGTCATAGATTCATAGAGTTCTCACCTGTTTGAGTTCCTGGGCCTCAGCCTTGCTGACAGATGGCTGGAGGACTTGCACCTGCAACTGGGACAGTTCTCCTGCTGGGACCTCCAGTGGCAGCTCTGTCTCTTGGCACCCCTGCTGCAAACCTGACTCCATGGGTGGAGATGGTGAAAAAGTGCAGAGTGCATATGTTGTTTACGAGGAAACCAGACAGTAAACTCAAAGCGACTGAGGCAATCAGGATGAAGTGACTCATCAAAACACATTTCTGTCAAGGAGAGACACCAATAACTGTGGATGAAATGTTTTGACATGTGGCTACACCTATAAATATACAGAGGGGGAAACATAGAGCTTTACTGCCACTTAGTGGTCAATTTTTTTCAACATATGGAAACTGAAATAAAGAAGACTTTATTGACATGATCTGTTCCTTACCTTCATTCCAGCTTCTCCCTTCTGCTTCACATGGAGATGAAACTGGAGTTGCCCTGAAAGCGGTGTATTCACTAGTGAACTCCACCTTCTTCTTGTACTGCATCTCTAACACTGCCATGGCCTCTGGCATCTTGGCAGACAGGAACCTGTAGCATATATCTGGCTTCCCAATAAACCGTTGTCTAACAGTGATCTCATAAGGACTGTGCACTCTGATTTCGTCGATTTCATTCCGTTCGAAGCGGTGAAGGAGTTGGCAGTTTGTGTCTCGCACCTCCAGTGAGGACACCAACACCAGCAAGCATCCAGGTTTTAAGTCTGAGTCCCCGCCTTTGGTCACTACAGCTGGGATGCTTGCAATCACCCTATTTTTACTGGACCCTTTGCTAGCCGCAGCAGCGGCTGCAACTGCAGCCCTTGCAGCGTCCTCAGCTTTGGCCTCCTGCTGAGCTTTCCAGGGGAGTTTACCAAAAGGCCACCAGGAGGGAGACTCCAGCTCTGACAAAAGTCTGCAGTGGAGACAAAGAGGAAGGAAGAAGTCATGAGCGCGTGTGACTTGTTTAACTAATACATCAGGCTTGTTTAGTTAGAGCAGTCAATATCATAGCGCGTCAAGAAATATTTTATATAATTACTTATCAGCCACGCCCAGATCGGAGTCAATCTTCTCCAGTCCCTCCATCATATCATCAAATTGCTCTCCTTGGTGGCTGAGGACTCTGCCTGTGTCCTCCAGTCTTCTCTGGGCCCCTGCCACAAGGTTGATCAGCTCCCTGCCTTTGGAGGGTTGACATTCTGCCCCCCGGACCTCTGAGCTGGGGGACAGAAGGCGTTCTCTCCAGAAATGCTCCAACACATTATAAACCACCACCCTGTTGGGTTTAAGGGAACCAAACCAGTGCTTCACATTGCCCTCTTCAAGCACAGTGAGAGTGCTGAAGATGAAGCTGGACGACTCCATCTTGATCTCCATGATCCTGGAGAGGCGGAAGCTGGCGAGGCTCTCCTTGCTCTGGTTAGAGACGAAACGCACCATGGTCCTGGTGAGAGACAGGGTGCCATTTTCCCACTTCTTCTCGCTGTTGATGTAATAGGAGCCGGGCCAGCTGTGGATGGGGACGTCCCGGCTCATTTTGAAAGGAGATTCACTTTATGACCTGGAGGGACAAATAAGCTTAAATATTACAAATGTCCCATACACACACGCACACTGTTGCTGTTTCATTCTACAAGTACATCTTAAATACATTATACTGCATAATCTCCTTGTCCTGGCGGCGAACATACTTAATAATAACAGATCCAGTTTGCAGATGAGCTCAGATGAGGCGTTCACTGGCAGCTTTCTATCCAGCTGACTGCATTACGAGTGCGTCATTATAACGTTATAAATCCTCTTAACATGTGTCACTGCTTTCTGATGAAGTTATATTCGTCCCACAGCACATTAAACGACATTTTCCTGCCGGGTTGAGCATTACGTTACCTCATACTGTTCTCAGTATCGGTGCTGTTTATTACGGAAGTGACGTCATGCACAAGTGCGGCTGTATTTACTGTCCGACTTGAAAACGCTGCTGTCAGAAAAGGCTATCACGACAAGGTTTTGCAAAAATAATGATTGTTAGCTCGGACGGCGGTTTCTGAATTAGCTATTATAGCAAGCAGATTTAGCATTGGATATATTGGAACTTTAATAGTTAGCACTAGCAGTAGTGGTAATAATTAGTTAAACAGCGGCGGTATTTTTTTGTGCGTCGTGTAGGAGTCATAACCTGCAATCTTCGGGATGCAGCGACTTGTTGTCAACATAGGAAAGAAAATACGGTTTAGCATGATTGTAGTTTTCTAGCCTTGTTTAGACAAAGCTGGACAGCAAAACTGAAAGTATATGCGCTATGTAATGTCCATCCAGTCGTCTCGCTAGCTTCTCCTCACCGTTTTCTTGCTGTCAAGGCGGTGACAGCTAGCTAAGCTAAGCTAGCCGAATCTTGTTTACCATCATGGACAGGGAGGCGTACCGTAACTGCTGCAGCCTGGTCAAAATACCCAGGCAGTCGTATGAACAGTTCTGGTCGTCACATTTTGTGGATTACATCGACAAGGAGCTGAGCTATTCTAAGTTTTTCAAGAAATACCTGCTTCCCAATCACCCATGTATGTTTTCAAGAAGGTTTACAGAGGACTGGAAGTGTAGGAAACAGTGGGTGTCAGAGGAGGGGAAGCCTAATTTCCAGAAGCTGCTGCAGGAGTTTGGTAAATAAAATGTTTATGTCTAATACGTCAAAGAATGAGTTCACCCAAAAATGAAAATTGAGTCAGTATCTACTCAGACCCCGATGCAGATCGAACACTGAGTGAAGTTTCGTCATCAACAGAAGACTTCTGGAGCTTCACAGCAAAACAGCTTTTACCACATTCTCTGAAACACCTGAAGAAGATGGGGACTTGTTTTAAGATATAAAGAAAACAACTGAATAAACAAAACAAAACCTATAAAACTTATCAGATAAAATCTCCAAATTGATTTGAGAATGTGTTGGGTTTTTTTTTTACACAAATTTATTGGCCGAAATCTTGACTGTAGCTGCTCCAAGGGTATCAAATTGGGATCTTGGGGCTTTCAGAGACTAAAACAAGTCCCCATCTACTTTAGTTGTTTTGGAACGTTGTTTTACTGTGAAGCTCCAGAAATGTTTTGTGGACTATAAAACTTCCCTGTATTTTCCATTGGCATAAGTAAATAATGGCGGATTTTACAGTTTGGGTGTACTTATCCTTTAACCAACTACTATATATCATTCGGCAACTGCTACAATAACTGCTGTCATGTTCTGTAATTTATTTCTTTTTGTTACAGATGAGACTCCTGTTCCTGTTGCCAACTGCAATGCAAAAGAATACAATGCGAATCCTAAACAAGTTATGCCTTTCAAAGAATTTATACACTACTGGAAGGAATACATCCAGAATGGCCACTCATCGCCTAAAGGATGTCTCTATCTTAAAGACTGGCACATGTCAAGGTATCAGTCAATGCTGATTAAACGATACTTTCTTTCATATAGAACAACATGCTAAATACATAACCACCCATGATGATTTTTATGTTATTATTCAACAGGGACTTTCCAGAACACAACGTTTACACCACACCAGTCTTCTTTTCTTCTGACTGGCTTAATGAATACTGGGATACGCTTGAAGTGGACGACTACCGGTTTGTCTACATGGGACCCAAAGGCTCATGGTGTGAAAAAATTCAATATAATGTTTGCAGAACTCTGATTATAACTCAGTTTTTAATTTAAAGTAATCTCGATATCCTTATTATTTTGTTTTTGATTTTTCATACACTATGATGTACTTTGCCATCACCAGGACCCCGTTCCATGCTGACGTGTTCCGCTCCTACAGCTGGTCTGCAAACATTTGTGGCAGAAAGAAATGGCTCCTGTACCCTCCAGGTCAGGAGGAGTTTTTACGCGACACTCACGGCAACCTCCCTTACGATGTAACGTCAGCTGAACTTCGAGACAGAGGCCTTTTCCCACACTCCGAAGAAGCCTGTCAGCCTCTTGAAATAATTCAAGAGGCAGGTGAAATAATTTTTGTGCCTAGTGGCTGGCACCATCAAGTTTACAATCTGGTAAGAGCTGTAAAGGTTAGAGAAAATCCAAATGACTTATTATACATTGTAATCTTTAATCTTATTCTACTTACTGTCTGACAGGAGGACACCATCTCTATTAATCATAACTGGTTGAATGGCTGCAACATAGACATCATGTGGCAGTTCCTTCAGAATGAGCTATCGTCTGTTCAAAAAGAGATAAATGAGTGGAGAAACACAATGGACTCGTGGCATCAGCACTGTCAGGTACTTCAGGGATAAGACTGTTCATCCTGCATTTTTTAAAGAAACATGATGTTTTCATTAATCTTTCTAACATCACATGTAAAGTCATAGCTGTTGCTTACTTTTCAGGTCATCATGAAGGCCTGCTCTGGCATCAACTATGGAGAATTTGCCTCTTTCCTGAAAATCATTGCTGGAAACCGAATGACTTTCCTGAACGCGTGTTCCTCTGGGGATTCCTCTGATTACCCACGGCATCTCTCAGAGACCCTCACCACACTCGGACCTTACCACGCTGCCTTTGACCTACAAAGAGTGGCCCACATAATTGAATGCCTTCTCTGCAACGAAGACTTTAAGCGGCTCGATCATTCAGCTTTAACTCTGCAGCCAGAAGCCATGTTACAGCAAATTCGGGACACCATACAATCCACAAGGGGGCAGCATCTCCTTTATCAGGAGTGAGTCATTCAGTCAGCGGTGTCCCAATACTGTAATAATCACCTGGAGATAGCTTGAATGCAAAGTGCCAATTTGTAAGGTGTAAAAAAAGATGATAAAGGTGTTGTATGCCTTTTGTTTTGTGATGAACTACAGTCTCAAATGTTGCTTGTGAATGTTGGGAATTTGTTTTTTTGCACTGAAAGATAAAATGGATAAATAAAGAAAAAAATACACAAGCTGATTTGAGTTTTTGTGTTGCTGTTGTGCATATTTATTCAACAAGAACCAATACCATTCACAGTTGGTTTATCCTGTTGTCTAGTGCTGCAATTGATTTGTTACAGCATAATTATGTGGTAAGTTATGCTTTACAATTTAGGGAAAAATCACTCTAAAAGTACTTTTCTTTATTGCACAACAAAACAAAGATACTCACAAATATGCATTAGTGCCACACAGCTGCTAAGCAATGACAGTGTAAGCATACTGTACTTGAGGGTTCTGTCAATGAGAAGTCTTGTCAGATGTGATGCATGTCACATTTGAGGGAGCTGTGAAACATCCTCTTCAGTCGATTTTCACGTCTTGAGGCCACCAGTCTGGCACGGAGGCCTCAAGTGTCACGGTGGCATCGTCAGAAGATTTGAGCATCAATACCTCTTTGGCATGAGCGATGCGGATTAGGCTCAGACCCAGCTCTCCGACTCCCGCTCGGTGCTTCCCAGCTGGCTTGCCCGACTGTGTCTGCAGCGCAGCTCCTTCCTCAAGGTCTTGGACTGGAGCTGACAAGTGTACTGGCATCAGGCGTTTCCGAACCACACCAGTGTGATGAGTCCTGGCTGTGAGCTCCTGGCCAATGTAACAGCCCTTGCTGAAGCTGATGCCTTGCATGTAGACGAGATTTGACTCAAGTGGTAGCGCCACTCCAGGGGGGAGGTCCTTCACTCCCTCAGGAAGTCCTAGACAGTGACAGCAGAGGAGATAAACAAAACTGTGCATACAAATCCTTAATTGTCATCTTCTTTTGTCTTTCAACACGACCTGCGTGTGTTGTAGTCTTACCTATTGCATATCGATGTCGATGATACTCCTCTGTGTCTCCTTTCTGACATGATGCAATGATATCCAAGGGATCTACTTGACTGTCCAACACCAATCTACAGCCCATTTCCTGAGTTCGAGGATCAGTCTCCCATACCAGAGCTTTGTCTGGAGACAAGAGCTCCGGTTTACTGGCCTCTTGACCTGCATTCTTCTGCTTGGGAAGCACTGCCCAGACAGAAAGCTCTGGACAGGGGCTTATGTTGACCTTTCTGCGGATCTTGTACACCTTCAAATGTCTCAAGATCGAGTCTCTAATCGTGTGGTCACACTCCAGGAGAACACCAGGTCCTGCATTAGCTTCTTTCAGACTGAAAGGAAATACAGCAGGTTTAGTGAGTTATTAAAAAAAGAAAGATCTTCATAAAAAAAATAGAATCTATTAAATCAATTAATTCCACAAGCTATTTTTTGATTGTGTTAGAACATACTTTCATGTTGAGCAATTATTTGTAGGTATATTGACAGGTAGAGTTTACACTAAACATACTAGTGTCTCTTTAGATTCAGAAACCTTTATTGACCCCAAAAAGGGAAATCATTTGCAGTTTATCTATAATCTATATATCTATAAATACAACTCTACAACTCACAAGGAAGATAACTATACAGCAGAGGCAACAGATCAACATACAAAGAAAACACAAGGAAAAACATGTTTATATAACAATTAATATAGTTAATAATAGCATATAATAATCAAGTTCAGAAAACAAATAAGCTGACAAGCTACAATAAACTAGTATCTGCTGAAACTAGAATTTGTACATGTGTCCTTCAAAAGTTCATCTAGCATTTTTTTACGGTCCAACTGGGCTACAATTCTTCATGCCCTACATGAGGTTGTTGTCCCTGTTAATGTGATTACTTGTCATCTGACTTTGCTCAGGTTTCCTGCAAATAAGAAAACACACCATCTGTATAGGCTAAGTAACTTCAATAACAAAAAGCTATCAATGAAAAACAAATACTTTCAAGCCTTAATATACAATAGCTTTTTGACACCATCTCACTTCTTTTTTTAATTTGTTTTCATTGTAGGTGTAGTGTCCTTTAATTTGTCTTAGAAAGTGAACATGGCGTGTCTGTACGTAACGTTTCTCTGAAAATGCAAAAAAAAACAAAAAAAACACTGTTTTAAAACATTGGTGTAATAGCATTTTGAAAGCATCTCACTTCCCTATTTTTGGTGAATGCATGTCCTGTTGAAAAGTATGTCAGGCTGAGGCTTAACACAGGAAAAAGTTTAAAGGATCAGTTTGGGGATGTGTAGCTGGGTAAGGCATAGTAAAAAGGTGCACTATGTCGTTGTAGTTGGAATTTCTTCTCCAAACTACATAATGCACCTTTAATCTGTTATTAATGTAATTAATATTTAATCTGTTATTATAATCTGTTGATGTAGGTTTGCAACATGGGGTCACAACTGAGGACACACTTCAACGGAAGATTCAGACACAGCTAGACATCTTTAATTTACTACAAAAGTTAATACAATTTCTGCATCTAAAGTAAAAACAGGTCTTCTTCATTTCACTGACCTCAAGGTTGGACTGTCCTTCAATTTGGCTTCATTTTTTAAGTGAGCTGAACAAGGTATCTTAAACCTAGGGGTGTGTTTGTGTACAGTTTGTGCCAGCGTCTGCATAACAAGATAAGCAGCCTCTCCCTGGTGTTAACTGACAACATGAACATGGGGTTAGACGGTGTAGTGAAGTATTACTGTACCTGTACAACATGATGTCATACAGTGTCCTTCCCTGTACATTTAGCATGTGTGAGTACATGGCTGTGGTTCCCGGCTCCTCCAGCAGCTCCATGTCATTGGTTATGATCCCCTGAAGAAACGGGCTTGTGTCTGCTCCCTGGATCTTAACTAAGGTCCTGTGAGGCAGGTGGTAGCACACAAACCGTCCCGGGGCATCTTTACCATGACCCGGCTCCTGGCTGTACCTCCTGACACGGGTCCCGGCTGGAGCTGAACCCCCGGAGAGGAACGTGACGCACAAATACCGACCGCTGTGTTTTCCAGCGTAAACACCGAGACAACCGGCGGACTTGAACGCACCTCTGGCGATACACCAAACCCCCATTTTGTGTAATGTCACAGGAGTGTGTTAGGCGTGAAGACAAGAGGATATTCCGCCTGCTAACGGCAGTGTGTCGGCTACATAACACAGGACATCGCGCCTGACAACCGCAGCAGGGACTCCATTTTGAAATCCCACAATGCACTGCTCGATAATATTGGCGCACGTTTGTGGGTGTGACGCATGAACATACTACACTCAAAAATTTTAAGTGTAAATTTGCTAAGGTAAACCCTCACTTCCATCCCATTTGAACCTTGTCATGAATCACACGTGATGTTTGTCAAGTTAAAAGATAATTTTCCAAGTCAATGAAGTCGCTGTTCTTCGTAGATAAAGTGAAAACCATCTAGCTTTGTGTTAAAACACTCAGTGAACTACATGTCTCACTCAATACATGTCACCAATATCAACATGGTCGGCAATTCGGCACAGAAAAGGTGCTGAAAAAGATGAAAATCAAAATAAATCTGGCCGTATAACCAACTGCAGCCACTGTATTTGATGGCTAGTTAATGTATGTATATTGTATGCATATAGAAAAGCAGAGCACCTTTATCTCTCTGAGGTAGCACCATTTATTATTTATCAACTTGAGTAACTGCATATTCTAGATTTATATACACGATTAGCATTTTACTTTTTCCTGGAAAATACATATTTTGTATAAAATACAAATATATATTCAGGAATGACAAACCTAATACGGTATAATAACAACTGCAATTCCTATGAAATGTTATACAATTATAATACTCAATCCCCTCTGTAAGGGCAGTATTCTTATTAAGAATAAGATTTACTTAACTCAACTGATTTGAAAGATGAAAAGTGCGATTGTTAATTCTAAGTAAATTATGATGAAATTCGAGCAGCATACAGTCTCATAACGTACCCCTCACTGAGTCGCTATAAACATTAACTGCTCAGTAAACCACTGTAATACTTTCACAGAGCTAAATGTGTAACTCATTATCAGGTTAAAGATTTAAAAGATACAAGCCGGTTTGTTTAAACAAAGTAAGTAATGTGAAAGTGCACTGAATGGCTTCTTCCACAAACAGAGATACTTGGCTCTTCAAAAGCTTTTCAACAGGGCTAAGAAGCAGCTCTCCAGGTCAATCATTTCAATACTTACTTTAAACAACAAGCTCAGTGGAATTTGACATGATGCCTTTTCTATTTAAACAGGCTTGAAGATTCCTTTCATGCATCAAGGCATCCTATAGCTTAAAGGGATATTCCGGCGTAAATTTAATCCATGGTCTAACACACCGTGACACCGAGTAAGACCCCTCCTCAAGAGATCAAGTTTGCTGACCGTTAGCTTATGTAGTTTTAGAATCCTCAGAAAAGACCGCACGATAACAATACATTGCAGTCTATGCCTCCAACCAAGAAACCGCCATCAAAAAGCCACTCATAGCCACAAATAATGCTTCAGCAACAGTACAAATAGGGTCCCAGCACATAGTTTGATGCATCAAACATCTGCTAGCTTTGCCAGATTTCTCACCAATGCTCACCACTCTCCTCCAGCAGCTTGCTCGTTGTGGGGAAGCACTGATTACAGATTACCAAGTACAGTTAGAAATGCTCAAGTCCTCATGTTCATGTTCTTTTCCTCGTCAGACACATATGAACTTTGATTGCATTTCCATGGAGTAATAATCATACATTTTCATCCTTGAGCTGCGGAACTCTACTTCACTCGGTAATCGACTCACAGGGCTTCCCCACAGCGAGCAAGCTGCTGCAGGAGAGGGGTGAGTTGTGTTCTCTTTTCAATAGAAATCCGGCAAAGCTAGCAGATGTTTGATGCCTCGAACTATGTGCAGGGACCCTATTTGTACTGTTGCTGAAGTTTGATGCTGTTCTGATCATTATTTGTGGCTATGAGTGGCTTTTTGATGGCGGTTTCTTGGTGGAGGCATAGACTGCAGTGTATTGTTATCGTGCAGTGTTTTCTGAGGATGCTAAAACTACAGCTAGCGGTCGGAAAACTTGATCTCTTGAGGGGGGGTCTTACTCGATGTCACGGTGTGTTAGACCATGGATTAAACTTACGTGGAATATCCCTTTAATCAAAATCCAAACTCAGTGTGCTGCTAAATAAGATCTGGATCTGAGGATGTTATGTGATATGTTTTATGGCCATGACTGTTGAATGTGCTTTGCACATCTATGAACGTGTCATATAACTGTATATTTAACTTGAATGTAACTATACTAACGGATTTTAGTGTACACAGACATTAAGGCTCTCTGTGCCAATTGCTATACAAAGAAACCTAACTTACATTGGTGGGTAGAGTCTGGAAGTTTTATCAAATTTAGACAGATATACAATATATTGATAAGTTGCTTTTAACTAAGAGAAGAAGGGGAAAATGTGTGGGTGTTGAGATAATTTAGTGATAACTTTTTGCAAAGTGGTTATGGCATTATTTAAATCTACTTTAGGTTGACGGTAATTGGCAGTTGAAACCTGATACTATTTATCCAACAAATAGCAGATGGAAAAATCGGCACTCTTTTGACATGTACTCCCTCAACTTTTTTCTTAATAATAATAATAATAATAATAATAATAATAATAATAATGTATTTATATTTTTATTGCTCCAGCTGATTCTGGAAAGGGTTGCTTTTATATACTCATATTAAAGGTAATAGCATGCTGTGTGATTTCAGGTTGTAAAAAGTATAGGCCCCTCCCGCACCAACACTTCTCTAATGTATCTGCAAGTGAGGTTTTTAGTGCCCGCTACATTTCAAAACACTCAATTTATCTGATCTCAACCATGAAATAAAATTGAAACAGTTTGTATACTTTAGTCATGTATAATTTATCCGATGGAATATGTTAGAATGTCTTTTGTTTATGCTTTGATTGGAGCTATAGCAACACACTTGTCTTTACACTTTATTTGCGAGCTTCTCTCTTTTCATTTGCAGTTTCAAAAACACACCATTGCTATGTGCGTAATGAAGCAGGGAGGCAGACGTCTGTCAGAAAGCAAAGAAATCAGAGGTTTTAAATAAGTTTATTTCTTCATGAATAAAATACTAGAACAGTCTTTGAAAGTTTGAGGCACTTTGAAGTATGACAACAGTGAAGGCAGGATTAAATATTTCTCTGAAACCAAATCTAGAAACATACTGCTTCAATGACAGCAAAACCTAACATGCCTAAACAGAAGATAAACGTAGAGCTAATGGAATATCTAAGGAAGGGGTTTTCTACTGTAGCCTATGTTGTATGTTCCCAGTTGTAAAGCATGCATCATCTGCTTCAGAATGCAGAAAATCGGTATTTAGTTTAGAAAATAATCAGATTTTCTATTCATTTACCTCTTCCCCTTCAGATATGACACTGCAAGGCCTTTGGAAAATATAGCATAGATAAAGGCTTTGCACGCAATGACGGAAAATCATCACACTGAGCAGATGTTGACCAGAGGAGCCTACAGTGACACAGCCCTGTTTCATTATCTTTATCAAAATATTTCACATTTAATCTGCTTCCAGCAACACTCATCCATACTACATCCAAAAATACCTCCCCAAATACTAAACATGCATCTTTCCAACAACAATCAGCGTTCTTCGGAAATGAGTCACTGTGCATTTGTTCAGTGTTTTCCCTGCATACACTGCAAATTTGGATTGAGGGTACAATCGCACACTTACAAAGTTACGTTTCTTCAGATTAATCCAGTTCAGCGGCAGTCAAGGGTAGATCAGATAAATAGCTCGAAGCAGTCTGTTTATACTTTGACATTTTAGTTGGAATTAGAGATGTTTAACTAAATGAGCGCATGTTAATCATGTCCGAAAGCTATGGCAAGCACAAAATGACACACAACAGTAACAAAGAAGATTCATGATACCGGAATTGATCATTTCGTCATGTGTGTTTTCTCTTTTATCCCCAAAAACAGTATTGTACTCCTTCAGCTGGTGTGATTGAAATTGTCACTTGTTATTGTCCAAAGTCGCACCTCTCACACACACACATATCCTCCAGCTCTGTCACACTGCAGTCCTGGAGTCCTTAAAGTTTTTACTGTTAATTTACTAAAATTAGATGCACCTCTAGATCCAGACAGAGGTTTTTCCATTTTTTACAATGGTTGCAGCCTTCTCTGTGGCTGATTTCGGTCTTGCTCCCTGTTTCTCCTGAACTGTATTGACTCGATTTTGCTCTGCCATGGTTCCCCCAGATACAGGACTACTGGTTCTGGAGGTTTGCGGGTTGTTTTTGGTTTGATATGTTTGAAAAGCCATATCAAGCTGTTCCTGGGCAACCCGTAGGTGCCGGTGCAGGCTTGCCAAATCAGAAGGGATGTTTTCGTCTGGGCTGGTACACTGCTGCTCCTGGGCCACGTTGGCGACGTTCTGCTCGTGGGTGATGAGGCTGTTGGGGATCCTACCAGGTTTTTCTGTCTTCATCACAAGGTTGTATCCTGGAGGGGAGGCTGGGATGTTACGAGAAAACGGGTAGCCATAGGACGTCCGTCGACCTCGGTTCCTCTTCATGCGAAGGGTGTCCCGAAAAGTGCCAATTCCTAAGTGAAGCATCTCACACACGTTTAGCACGAGACAAAGACAGCTTACCACATACATGATGAGGAGGAAGATTGTTTTCTCCGTGGGCCTGGAGATGAAACAGTCCACTCTGTGTGGACAGGGGATCCTGTTGCATACATACAAAGGACTAACTCGAAAACCATAGAGGAGGTACTGTCCTGCAAGAAAAGCGATCTCAAAAATAGCTCGAGACATGAGCTGAAGAACATAGATTCTCATCAGGCCTTCTTGCATTATTCTTCTGCGGCCATCGTGTTTTGGTGGGTCTTTGTTCGTGCTGCTCACCGGTTCAGGTTTGGCCTCTTGCACCTCCAGCGTATCCTCATAGATCATCGGCTCAGCATCGTCGTCTTCATCCTCCTCTAAGACGTCCTCCAGATGATGGCTCTCTCTCCATCTGGTGTGAGGAGGAGGCTTTCTCCGGATCCTGTGGTTCTTCCTGCGCTCCTCATCTGTAGTTCGGGCAATCTTGTGGATGGCGTAACCCATGTACATGATGGAGGGAGTGGAGATCATGATAATCTGGAAGACCCAGAATCGGACGTGCGAGAGAGGGGCAAAGTCATCGTAGCATACGTTGTCACAACCCGGCTGCTTGGTGTTGCAGGTGAACTTGGTCTGCTCGTCCGAGTAGATGGACTCGCCTCCGACCGCTGTGAGCACAATGCGGAAGATGATGAGCACAGTGAGCCACACTTTCCCCACAAAGGTGGAGTGGTTGTGGATCTCTTCCAGGAGACGAGTGAGAAAGCTCCAGCTCATGTTGCTCTAACAAGCTTTTCAACTAGAATCTGTGAAGAGAGGATAAAGAATTGATTAAGATCATGTAGGGACCAATTAAAATCTATGAGTCACAGATGTACCAAATGTCCCAATGAATATTACTTTGTAGTACTATGTTGTAATGGTACATTCTTAGATCAAACGCCTGTGCTGTTTTTGTGAAGTTGTTTAACCAAATCCAGATGAAGGCTGCAACTAATTATTTTCATTATCATTCAATCTGTCAACTATCATCTGTAAATGTTCAAGAGCCCAAATAGGCATCTTCAAATATGTTGTTTTACTTGACCACCACTCCGAAAAACAAAAGATATTTAATTTACTGTAGTAGAGCAGGCACATAAAAACAGCAAGTAATCACATTAAGAAGACTTTTGATTTAAATGATACAAGGATTATCATAATAGTAATCTAATCCATCTTGGAACTTTAACTAAACTTGTGAGGATGCAGTTTTATTGTTGTTGTTTGCGGCTGTCTCAGTTAAAATTAGCATCAAATCTTACTTTGCAAATGTCTCCCAACTCAACTGTAGTCGTTTACACTGTAGCACTTTCTATCAATTGCACAGCCAGACACAAGACAATGGCTTGTGTTGATTCATGTCAGTAAGCAGGGTGATGTCATTCAGCCACCCTATCTAAACACACAGCCAAACACATGTCTAATATTACAGTCTAACAGATTGAAATACTTTGCAAAGGGGTTGGAATGGCAAAAAAGCAAAGATTATGAACAAAAAAAAACCTTTTCTCAGTCACGTGCAATTCCACCAGCAACAACAATCACTTTGATTAAAGCTTTGGTCCAAGGACTCTACAAGAGGGTGACAGACTGAAAACACAAAATGAAACCGACAGCTCTGACTATGAAAAGCCCATTCTGCTTCAAGACTGTGCTCTACTCAGAGTGCCACTTCAGAAACATACTGTACTCTGCTTTTCTTCGTGCCAAGGGACACACACATGCACACACACACTCACATACACAAACAAACACAAACAGAGCAAAACAGATGACATGAAACCTCACAGTGTCATCGTCTCTTCACAGTCAGACTGACTCTGTGAGGTGAATGAAGCTGTGGTGAGGAGACAGCGTAACGCTTCTGTCCCTCCATTCATGGGCATGAGCTGCCGAGTTCATGTTGATCTCATGACTGCGGCACTGTGTTCCCTGGCGTGGGATGTGTCATCTCCCCTGCCATCTGAGTGAACAGGAGAGGCTTGTTGCTTTGCCACGAGGCCTCCCCTCCAGATCCAGCACTGCTGACGCTGGGGAGGGGTACAGCCACATGGAGACAGATGGCACCTATGGTGGGGATGCTCATGTCTGCCCCGGGATGACATGACAGGAGGGCCACTACACCGAGGATTTACAATAAAGTTTGAATGAATATGTATCATAGCAACATTATACCATAACCTTTAATTATACATCGAAAAATGATTAGAATTGCAATATGGTCAAGACCAATATCCAACTTGCAGAAGCAGTAATGTTTTAATAAAGGTCAAATGTGAGGCTGAAGTATTGTTGTGCTGCAGAAGATGCCCTCACCTACAAATCTTTTTCTCCAGATGTAAGAAAATATGTTTCTTACATGCACATTATCATGATTTTAATAGTTTATGTCAGTGAAAATGAAAATTGTGATTCAAAAAATCATGCCTAAAAATCGTGAATGATATCGCAATTGTAATATCCATCAAAATACTCACAATGTTATTTATTTTACCATTTCATGTCGCCATATTTTTTACTATTATATGTTAAGTTTGATATCCGCCTGCTATTGATGTGTTTTACAGCTTTTTATGTGAAGTATTTGCTGCCTTGTCTGGCTTTAAATTTGCAGTGCTTTTGCCATTTTAACCAGGTCTCCCCAGAATAGACCTTTCTAATCTACGCAGGATTTAGTTGGATTATAATAAAAAAAGATTAGATTTTACGGAAGTTAAAAGAGTGACACATTCACATATAGAGAACCAATGTAAGTGCAATGTTTTACTTAAGACTAAGTAAAGCCTGACCTCATGTTTGATTTCATGCGTTTTTGCTTCATACGTGTCTGTTGAAACATCATATGAAGCAATGGAGTAGATAATTTTCATAAATGATATATTTGAAATAAGAAAAGACAAATGCCATATTTTTTAGGATTTAAATGTCATAGAAGCTTATCTAAAAATATTAGCTACAGAGGTATTGCAGTTACAAAAAATATTGAAATATAAGAAATGCATTCACTCATGTTTTTAAATTCCACGAAATAGAGAAACTTTTATTTTCATAAAAGGCGTATTATAAAGGGACATTCTATGAATTACAGTACCTAATTTAGTTGACTTCAGTACAGGTAATTCACTTGATTAATTAATTGCCATGTCAGGATATACATGTATCTCAGTGCAGCTCTTAAATCAAGAATAGTTATCACATGTATACATTTAAACTTAGTAGTTGACTGCATGGTATCATCTTTTGGGAAAAAAGTCCCAAACAGCTTTGTGCTGCTACATAGTTAAGATCACAGTGTTTGGTAATCCATTTTTTTAAATTGTAGAACCAGGTATTTCATCATAAATACATTAATGTCTAAAGTGTCTAAATTATTAAACATGCATCATATTGTTGGAGAAAAATATAACAAAAGTTTCCTTTCACGCTGGTTCAGATGCTTTGCCTTTGTGGAAAAATATGAATCACAACTGCAATGTCAATTATCTTTCAACAGGGTTAATTCAAACACAGGACCTCACAATGTGCATCTATAAAGACTTTCTGTAGTTTCTTTATGGCAAAGTCAGTAACTGAAGCAACCCACCTGGAAAAGTTGCACATGCATTTCCCATCCTGAAGGTCTCCTCAGCCCTCGCTAGATATCTGATCCATGGAATACCACTTCCATCCTAACGTCCGGGCCTTTTCTGTCTTATTGACAGCTTCCAGAGTGGCAAAAACCAGAAACAATGATGGAACTTATCATACAAGACTTTCTATTTATCGTCTTTTCCCACTCTGTGAAGAAGTGAGGTCTCGCTGTGAATGCCTCACATTCTAGCTTGTGTCTGGTTTCTATTACACCAGCCTTCTGCCCAAGAAGGAAGTATAAAAAAACAGAGAGGCAGAAAAAAAAATCCTCCTCTGGCAAGTGACCCTCATCCGAGGGTTCAGACTTGAGGATATCGTACTGCAGACTGAAATGAACACCCAGCTGAGGGAGCGTGTTAATCGCACACGGAGTCAACCTCCCCCCCAACGCTCATGTGCAACATTTGTAACACAGATGAAGAGGGTCTCTCTCTCTCTCTCTCTCTCTCTCTCTCTCTCCCTCTCTGTTTCTCTTACTTTGTCTCTCTCCCTCCCTCTCTCTCTACATCTCCATCTATCTATGCATCTCAGCGTCTTGTCTTCATGCCCTCCAACCATGTACGCAGCATCAGTAGTAGCTCATTTTGAGAGAAAGGGTGATGTATAAAGTTGTAGAACACTTCACTACGCATGTTTGTAAAAATGCAAAAGATCCAAAATATCCTGATCCCTCCCTCTCTGTATCACACACACACACTCACACACACACACACTCACACTCACACACACACACACTGAACACACACGCACCCACATAAACAACAGGACTGAAGAAACAGCACTTCCCGGGTCGCAGGGAGCCTTAATTTAATTTCCCAGTGTTTGGTTCGAGATGAGACAAGGTCATTTGCATTTCCTCCCTGAGTAT
>OMLP01000534.1:5846-24284 GCA_900302685.1 Spondyliosoma cantharus | reverse complement strand
CTCTCTCTCTCTCTTCTGTGTTGCACTACCTCTCTCTCTCTCTCTCACTCACACACACACACACACACACACACACACACACACACGCACTAGTCCTTTCCTACATCTACATCTACCCTTGACCTTAAAACCGTGTCTTAACCCTCGAACATCCACAATGTCCCCACTTGGCATCAGCGTCTCCATAACGCCGTGGAATTTCATGCACACACACATCAACAGGGGTAAATGCAGATTAGCAACCTCTATATTTTCTGTCAATTACATAACAGTTTACAGTGGGTGACACTTATGGAAAAACAACTCTGGGTGAGACAAAGACAGGGAGTTTGAGGACAGAGGTGTCACTGAGACAAAAGCCACCTTGCCTCAGTGCAGATCCGCTACAATGTAACCAGCAGGTACGCTCAGTCATATCAAGTGCCATAATATTTAGACCCTCCATCCAGGCAGATGGCCAGATAACAGAGCAGTGGACGAGTCGCACTCCGCACTCCCGCTACATGTCCTTTCCGACTTGATGTTTACTCTTCAAGCTTTTCACCCCGGCATGCAGAGCGCAGTAGCACACGTTACTTAAGGCACGTGATGGATTTTTTCACATTAGAGCAAAGTACGACTGCATGTGTGCAGAAGCCTCTGTCTCTTTCTCAAACACATACACCTCATTACATTTCTTTTAAGCCTTGAAATGACAGGACAAAGTACAGATGAGGATGCAAGATTAAAATCAGAAAGAAATGTCCTCATTTCTTTCTTCTGTGTGCCAGACTTTGCTGTCAAGTGTGGAAAGGGATCTAAACTCAACTACCTTTAATAGAGGACAGACGAACGGGTTAGTGTCTGGCTTGCATCAATAAAATGTGTCTGGTCTTTGTCACGGTGACCATATTATTATAATGTTACTTTCAAAAGGCCCTCAATAACCCTTAGTTATGACCTGCATACAGCTATAAAGCGAAGAATAACGTTCAACAACATCAGCGAGGCCCCCATAAATCAGATCACAGTTTTAACCTAGTTCCGTAAATGATGATGAAGAATTCTTTATTTCCTGTGTCTGACTACATCGTTAAGAATATGACACTGCCTTTAAACGGTCAGAGAGCAAGGACAATAGCAGCGAGACGTGTCAAGAATAAAAGCAAAATGACGAGTCTTTGCATTTAGATTAGATTCTGTCGGAGTAGTTTGCAGTCTACAGAGAGCACTGCGAGCCCAGCCATCTGGGCCTGCAGGACCCGTCCTCCGGAGGCCTCGCCCTCAAGCCTCCCCTCTCCGTCTGACTGAGGAGATGTGGCGTAGCAAGCACCCCTGGTGCAGCACTGAGGAAACGGAGACAGGGGATGCTGCTGGAATGACTAGAGCATTTGGGGTTTGGACATGTGCTATCCCCAAGGGACAGATGAGCACGTGTTTTTAAGTTGCAGTGCATTCCTCTAGATCCCAAATCTTCCTGTCATCCAAGAGACACAGATGGTCCAGTGAAGACGGTTGATGAGTGAACATTCAACCAAAAGTCAATTATACAATCAGAGTTATATTCCTAGACAGTTAGTAGAACTTGCTGCTCATGGTGGGGATTTAATTAACACTCACTGAGGTTTTATTGTGCTTTAACTGAACGCTCGATCTTTCATATCATATTTCTTTTTTACTTTTTATATTTACTCACAGTATTTCATACATGGTATTTTGAATAATCTTCAAGTTCAAGTTGTATTTGGTTATAAATGCTAAAAAAGATTTGACACATTTTTGTATTTTAAATATCTTTTTAGTTAAAAAATCTAACATGTACAGTAACCCATGTTTTTACCCTCAACTGCCTGGACAAAAGAAACAAACCTAATTTATCCTATCTATCCTTGTCTCTTTATTTTAAAGCAGCTTCAAAGAACTTTCATTTTTTTGGTTGATTGTGCGGCCCTTGTTTTTGTTTTGGAAATATGTGACAGAAAAATGCAGCATATTATTAATACTATTCTTTTTTAATTAGAGCTGTCTGCAGGACGGACAGTGATGAAATAGTGTAAGCTTTAACTGGCAAAATACAAGTTTTCTGCCTCTATCATTTTGAGGTGAATGTTGATTGCACAAAATCATGAAGCCACCTGTGTTTACATTGGCTCCCTAAAAAACTATTATTGAGAAATAGTTCACAATCATCACATTTGTCAGGGGTGGACACGTGCACACCATCAATACAGTATTTATTCCAGTTAATTACTAATCTTAATTACTATTAAGTTAATTTCATTATTCTTCACATGCTACTTATATGACTGATGGGAAACACAGTTTATTTGTGAATTGAGCTGGTCTTTTAAACTGCATTGAAACATTTGTACTGCTCAAAACATAAGTGCACAAATGCAAAGAGTCAAACCAATGACTAGCCTAGTTTTGAATGTGCTGTCCCTGTGTCATTCAGGCTCTTCTAGCTTTGGGAAACTGCAGTTCATGTTGATAAATATTGATTGGGCTGCCCAGGGCCGGGCAACTGGTGCAGTATTCCCCTGTAAGACACTGTTTGACATTGCTGTTGTCACAAAGACTGGCATCACGCGACAGCCAGCCAGAATGTTTAATATTCATAAGGTGAAAGTTATATTTGGTGCTAAATGTAAAATAGCTGTTTTTTTTTTCATATGTGGTAACATCTGTGAGATCCAGACAACTCAAACAAATCCAACATGGCAGCTGTCAAATAAACATGTTGAATTTATTTTAAAAAGCAATCAGTAAAAGTGTTGTGTTACATGTCCTGTATTAACTGTTTCTTTTAAATGTTTGTTGTAAATAAAAACATTTTGACTGAATTATTTTTTTTTCCGCAGACAGTTTCACCTTTAAGAGGCCACTGGGAGCTGTGAAGGTTGGCAGCCTAGCCGGGTGTTAAAATGATGCAACGTGGAGGAGTGAACATCTCGACAACTCTCCTTGGCCGCCACCAATGTCATCGCAAGAGTTTTAGCCGCATGTATTTGCTGAACAAAGTTGATGTGAGCAGACTGGGGGCTGTGGAGGTCTGTGTTTATGTAACAGATCAAGCTCCACCATGTGACTTGGATGTGCCCCCACCCTCAGAGAAAAGAGTGACACAAGACACCAGAGCAACAACATGCAACTTGCTGCTCCGACTCCTCCTCTCTCTCATCTCTCCTACTACTATCATTAAGCCGCTCTCGCCAAGCTGTGGGGGGCTATCCCATAGGCAGCCTGAGAGTGGTGGCAGTCCCATCTCATTTGTTCATTTTTCTCCCAGTTTCTCAGCCGAGCCTATCCTACCCCCGGGGTGAGCGCGTCCCGTGCCAGTTTTACTAAGGCTGGACTCCACTGAAGCGACTGAGATGAAAAGCCTTGAGGTGAATGCCAACAACTTCCCTCAGCCAGGGCTCTGCATCTCCCACATACGGGAAAAAGCAACTTGTTTTGAGTGTGCGCGACGCTGTTTTAGCACTGCACTCACAAAACAATGGAAACTTGTTTTCATCATTAGTGTACTGTGGTTCAGTTGCTAAAAAATAGCAACTCCTGTACAAATAAACAAATAGATATCATATGATTAATATTTGTGAATACATCAAGGGAATAAACTCTGTAAAGGTGTAAATGATTCCATCATATCCCAGAAATATTTAGCATGACAGGTAAAGCCCTCATTTTTCATCCCATATTTATACTCACAAAATATATATATATATCTATGCGGCATATGTCTGCATTACATTTTTATGACCCAGCTGTCGTATCTGGAGATGGAGGGGACAGTGGTGGAGTTACAGGCGAGGAAGGTTGCCAAGCTACTGACCACAGTTTGAGACTGTGTTTTCAACATTTGTAAATGTGAAACCAGTGGACAGTTTGGAGGAGACCTCGGCACAGTTTCCAGTGTTTGTGTTGACGGGCAGTTGGGATAGCTTCAACTGCATTTGTGGTGACCCAACAGGTATTGCAAGCATCAACATAATCTTTTCCTAACCCTAACCGCATGATTTTTCTGCCTAAACCTAACCAGAGCTTAAGCACAGCCTTGTCAAACAATAACATTTCAAATTTAACCTAAGTTTTAACATATCATGGTTTTACAGAAACATACAGTGCAGACATTGGAATAGTTTTAGTCATAAATCATGTCTAAAAATAATAAAAGGCTTCTTTCTTGTCTCAGATGGAGGTCTGATTTGCTGCAAAATTATTCTAGTATGGATTTGCCACTTAGAACTCCCGATATCGACATCAATAAATGCTTTGGGTGAGGTACAGGGCTGAATGGCATCAAGAATTCAAAAATACCTTATTTTACTTACCTCATTTATGTTTATATGTTTATGAGTAGGAAGTAATAAAGCATTGCCCTGGTGTTGCCTGATCCATTCGACTTAATCTGATATAAACTGACTTTCTGTGTCTGTTAGATCATTTTCCAGGAAAGGTATTAAGGCTGGAAAAAAGTGAAAACCTGTGTTTTTTTTCATCAACAGTGGCTTCTGTACATGACTGACTGTAAGCTACATGACACAGTGGGGCCATATCATGTTTGGCCGCCTCTGTCAGAACAGACATCTTGAAAACAAGGCTGATGATAATTCAGCCTATATTTTTGACAGTGTGTATTAAAAAACAGCGCTGTTTAGTTGACAATTGAAGGATATCCTGTGGGTTTTTTTTTCTATTGAATTTGTCCAAACCGATTTCAGTGTACATAATTCATTTTGATAACTTAAAGTCTGCATTTCAGATTTCCTCACTTGAATTGTATCTCTGGCATTTACTTTGAAACAGGATTCTGACACTCAAATAAAAAGTAACCTACATTGATTGACGGATGAAGTGTTTCCCACCAGGGCAGTGAAATCCAACACACAACTACACATACAAATAAAACAAAATCACTGCTTTGCTTGAAGAGCTGGGGGGCCTTAATCTTTGACATTATCTTGTCTCAACTGGCCATGTCATGGGCTGATCTGGGGCAAGCCCAAAGGAGCAGCAGACCTAGTCAGGGTCATTTGGACTACCAGAGATATGTTTACTGCAGCGCCTTCCTTCCAGATGCCTTTGTGCCGCCGTTGCCCTTCTCCAACTCAGTGAACTCCAGACACTGGTAGCAATGCTGCAGGACTGCTGAACACAGCAATATAGCCTCTCTGTTTGGTGTTCACTCACGCAACAAAAGCTCAGATCAGAACTGTACATGTGTGCATACTGTATAGGGAACTAGTTAACTCACATGACATTTAGAGCTTGGTTATTAAGCCTGATATCAAGAACAGGCAGTCTGCTGAGCACAAGGTTAGGCAAAATATTAACCTTCAAGGTCATCATTTGATTAGATCATAACCTATGTGGTGAATATTATCTGTATTTACAAACAGATAAATAACACCCGCTAATTAATACACATTAGTCAGTATAATTAGTATGTTTGCTTTACAAATAGAGTATGTAGTTTGTCTTCTTTTCTCTTATTATGGCAGTGTATGTTTTTCTCCACTAGATGGCAATCACATATTAAATCAACACAGGCCCCGCATGAACTTTCATAACCTTTTAGACCCTTTTTTTGAGGTAAATGACTTGCTTTGACTCAGTCAGAGGCTATGTTGATAGAGTCAACTGATATTGGGAGCAATGACCCAGTTGATTTTGGCTAGCATTAGATGGAAAACATCAAAACAAACCTATGTCACATTTTTAGTACAGTATTCCAGTTAATTTGATCCTTTTAATTAGGAGTATTGTTGTAGAAGAATACCGGAAAAAAAAGTTATTACTGTACAATTAATCTCAATGGTCATTTGCAACAGTGCACTCCAGTAAAGCACACACTCTTTCACTATAGCTGCAACTTCCTCCGGGATAACCTAAACAGAAAGGCTTGGTATATCTGCTGCAAGCTCATTGATCCTGGCACCGTGGACTGCTTTCCTGTTAAACCATCTCACTTTTGTAATCACTGAAATAGGTTGTTTTTCTTTTCTGATTTGAAAAAAACCCACTTGCTTAGAAAGTGCACCATTCAAATGTACTGAATATAAACCAATAGCTAGTTTTAGATCTATCTGGTTCCATCTATTACACTTTTGAGGAGAAAAATGAAAAATTTGATGTTCTTGGTGGTCTTTTTTAGGTCTACTTTTGGCCATGCATGCTCCTCTTTGTCTAGCGGGAAGGGATTATATATCAAAAACCAATATAGCCACCATTGTGTGCGTTGAGTTCTGTTTCCTGGAAAGTACTTCCTTTGAGACACCGCGGGTGCTGATCAGAGAGTGTTTTGTTTTTCCATTCATGCTCATGTGTTTTCTCAGGACTAAATGTCCTCTTTTTGTTTAAATGAAACAACCGATTTTAAACAATGACAGCATGACACATTTGGAAACAACAATAAGCTGCGTTAAAAACTAACTAACCTCTGAGCATTGGTCTTTAACCACCCTCTAGTATGGGAAATGTATAACTTAAGGAAAAATAAGAACAAACCTACTTTTCTGCCACTCGACTGCAAGTTGTATCAATCTACATAATCCAGTTGAGATGAAACGTTGGTAAAAGTTAAAAGTCAAAACCTTCTTTTACACACAAAAATCCAATAATTTCTCAAGAGCCTTCAGCATTATCGACAGCGCCACAGTGAAACAAAAAGCCAATGGAAAGCTGTACCTACCTGTCCATGTGGATGAAGCAGGGGCTTATTCTATGCTTTATGGTAGGTCATCCTGGGCGGGCATCCAGAGGCATCGTTTCACTGCTCAGGCTCAGAAGCAGGATGAGCGAGACAATGGGTCATTTTTCTTCAAAACCCCTCACCACCAAGTACAGGCAGGACACTCAGGAGACCAGCATCCTGCCAAAGGCCCCATTGTTCGCCCTGCCCGTCTGCCTGCCTTTCCATGGCCACTGACTGTTTATTTATTTAAATCAGGATGAATCTTACTACCAGCCCATTCATTCTCGCAGAACTGAACAGTGACGTAGGTCTGGACGTCCAAAACTGTGCATTTCCTAATTTCACTGTGTGCACATTTGAGTGAGCGTGACAATTCAGATTATCACCGGCTGTCCATAATATTTCTTTAGGTATTTAGTCACTGTATTTCTGGGTGTTCTGCACAAGAATTACCAGCTTTTCTCTGCCATTTTCGAAGGTTATTTTCAAGGCCAAGAAAGCTTCTGTAAGGGTTTTCCTCAGCTGGATTCAGAGGGCGTTTTTTTTTTTCTTTTGTTAAGTGATGGAAATACGGAATGACAACTTATTTTCCTGATGTGCCATGGCATGCCAAAAACTTGACACTCACAAAAGATCTGACATTCTTTTTCTTGGCATTGTGTTTGACCTTTTGTTCTCTATTTGCATCCTGAGAATTTGAAGTAAAACTTACAGTAAAAGCAGCAGTTTGTATTGTATTATGACAATGCATCTGAAATGTTTTCAGACAAGGAATGCATCTTAAATACGACAACAAAGACTATATCATAAAACAGTGACGTAAAATGATTTTATGTTTAAGCTTTAATGTGATATAAGTTAATAACAATGATCATAAAAAGATCATCAGAAATAGCTATCTGCCACATTTGTTACTTCATTCTAAGCAACATTCAGAAATGTAAAGTATGTTTGAGTGTTTTCTTCTCATGAAGTTTATTCTACTTCTTTTGTAGAAGTAATTATTGAAAAAAAGTCCTTCCATTGCATTATAATTATCCTGTTTAGTTACACACTACTTTACAAATCAAACTTATTGCACACAAAATATGTAAAAGTACAGCTGATAGTATTTGTTAATTAATCAATTTTTCAAAAGATTCATTGCCAACTATTTTAATCAAATCAATCAATTTCATAGTCAATTTTCATGCAAAAAATATGGTTCCAGCTTCTGAAAATATGAGAATTTGGCGATTTTCCTTTTAACTATTTCAATAATTCTAATTTATTTTTGATTATTGCGATGTTACGTATTGGACTATGTTGTGAAGTTGTCACTTTGGTCTCTGAATTGTGACAGCACTTCCCTATATTTTTTTTGTTGTTGTTGTAATTCTTACAAACAAAATAGTCAATTGATTAATGGCGATAATAACCAACATATTAATCCAGAATGAAAATATCATCACGTTTAAGATTAAGATTTAAGAAAATATAATATACTGTACTGTACACGACTAATTTAATGCCTTATTTCCTCAAACAAAAAACGGTAATATTGACGGTGGATGACCCGAACAAATACAGGCGGGAAGAAAATAATTAAGGTGGATAAAGGTGCCTGTTTTATAATGTGCATGCCAAGTGAAACATGTAAATGCAAATTATCATGATATTTCTTGTTTGCTCTGGATTATTAGTGCTTTGACTGCTGATGAACAGTGGGGCTGAGGGTTGATGTCTCAACCTAACTGTATCTTGTTGTAGCGTATGAGTACCACAGGGCGGCAGTAGCTATACTTGTATTGTCATGGAACACAAGTCACACTATTTTTCACATTTCGCACTTTCCTTCAAGTATTTCACAGTAAAGCCTTGTTGAGAAATGAAGGGATTCTGTCCACTGAAACACTTTAATTAAACATGCACACAGGAAGTGTTTGGTTTGTTGACAGCATAATGCAGTAAAAAAAATGGGAGCAGATCAAAAAATTAAGCAGCTTTGTTCTAAAATATGACCAAATATACTTTAAAAAGAGACCGCAGCCAAAGCACAGCCTCTCTGTGAAAACAGGTAAGTTTCCTGAAGAATAAAGTACTGTCACCACATATTGTAGATGGAATTTGTCTTGGTCCACGACAAAAGAAAACAGCTTCTTTATAAAATATCTATTAGGGGGAAATGAATTGATTGACATTAATTGCACTGCCAAATGGCACAAGATAACCTAAGCAGTTGCCTTGACCATGTTTTCCTTTTCTGCTTAGCTGCAGCCAGGTTTTTGTTTACAGAGCTAGTTTTTTCTGGGAACTGGTTGCCAAACTGAAAAAATACCTAGACAATCTAACATCTTCTGTCAGCTTATCTCTAGATTTGTCTTCTACCTGACACTTAATTCTTGAAATTCTTGACATGAAATGACAAACAAATGTGGCGGATTATAGAAGCTCCATCTAACCAATGTTTATTCTATTCCTGTAAAGAGAAATAACAGTACGGGTGTGACACAATTGAAGTCATAAAAACCTCAGTTAAATCTGGTTTCAAATGGCTGGAAAGCTGCATCTCTTCACCTCTGCAAAGACACTGAGTTAATGAGTAACGGGAGAGAGTATCGTGCCAGCTTTATCAAAAGGTTAAGGTTTTATAGAGTAATGTTAGACTTGGCAGACTTTCCTCAAACGGGTCCTCAAAAAGGTTTGCAGGTAAGTTTTGTTGGGAATTGTGTTTGAAAAGCTTTAAATATGAATCAGCACAGCTCTGACAAAGCGCAATAGAGGAGAGTGCATCTGAAAACAATGCTGGAGGGCAACGAACCTTTCGGGCTTGAGCCTGACCCCGAGGGTTTTCTGACATTACATTGTATGAATAAAAACAATAATTTGTTTTGTGTAGTTAAAAACATACACACACACACACACACACACACACACACGCACACACACACACACACAGGGGTATGCAGTTTTGTAGTTTTGCAGTCAGACTTTGGTTTGTGAGTAGGAATAAAAAGACAGCACGAGATGTGCTAAAGCCTAAGATAAGCAAGGCCTTTACCCACATGAAGATATGTTATCAGCACAGCTTAGGAGAATGTACATGTTGGCAGCGAAGTGACATTCCTCCTAAGGCATTGCTTTATTCACTTATCAAATAGCCTGACCCTGTTTCAGTGGAAGGCTTCCACAAAAAACATTAATGTTAATTAGAGAGCTAATGTTTAGTCTATGACACCGAAACTGATTTCGGAGTTCTCCCGCTGTCCTGCAAATCTTAAATTCAGTGGATGAACACAGTGTAGCAGTCCAATTATTTGAGACTTGCTATCTTTCTTTGTTTTTAGCTGATTTTCGAAAGTCCCAAGACTGCAGTTAATTCAGATCATCTGTGCACAGGGGGAGTGGTGAGATTCCTGATTAAGGATTTTACTGCCAGTGCGCCACAATAGGCTATATATTCAACCCCAGCTAGTCATAAATATGAGGTGGGTGTGTACAAGATATAGACATTGACGTCAAACTGCAATCTAGCAATACTTAACTTTGAGGAAATGAGTTTCAAAGTTTAGTTTAGCTCAACCAAATGGCTTCTATTTATTCTATATTCAGAAAAATGCAATGACATCTCAAGTTGCAGCCATCCCATTGTGTAGTACTTGCTATTTTTTCTTTTTTTTTTTAAATTTTGGCTGAATTACAAAAAATTCTTAATTCATTTCATTGCAGTGGATTTAGATCACCTGTACCCAGGCTGTGGCGACTGCCTCCTAATTGATGAGTGAAAGCAGCTTGGGGTCAATCAGGGTGTGATGATGCTCTTTTGTGAGCTCAGGAGAGGTGGGGAATGGCACACAGGAGAGACTCATATCCCATTCAGATTCTACTGACACACTGCAGACCCAATCCCCACAGACTGTCAGCCAGAAACTTTGGTTAGTTTAGGCCCTGTTGAAATGTTTTTTCTTTCTAGTTGAGGGAAATTGTGCTTAAAACACCCCAGTTGAGTGACCAGCAATAAGTCAACCTTCTACGAGGCTACCTGCATCAGCACCGGGCTTATTTGTGCGAGTGTCTTTCTTGCTTTTCAAATAGCCGGACGCCCGCCGGTTTTGTTTAAGATTTGTTTAGTTTTTCTATTGTATTTCATTATGGACTTGAGAGGTAAAAGAAGCATTTTTAATCTACCTGGCACATCTATTTTTTTTCTACCTTCATCTCCGCACACCGATGCGCACTTATGGTGTGCCTTGGAACATACCTCTCCCCATAAATGCGTTTCACAGGGCTCTGACAAGCCACAGTGGGCTGGTCTCAATCTTGCATAAGGCCTCCTGTATGAAACTAACCATAGATTTTGAATTTTTGAAACCTCATCCTCCATATTTATGTTTAAAAATCAAAGTCTTGCACCTGGAAATGCTTTGAGGGTGGAGGTTAGAAGTTTTTACTAGAAACTTCCCACCATCAAAGTTGTCTGGAGCACCATTAGTCACCTGCCCCTATTCTTGCCATCAGTCAACATGTTTACCTACTCTGTTGGTTTCTATTCATCATCGTGTGTTCATTGCCCTCCAGCATTTTCTCCACTACTGGTCTGCATAGTTTTTGACTTAGCTTTGTGCATGCTTCATGCTTCTAGGTAATAACTATTGCACGATTGTAACAAGGTTTTTTGTTTTCTTACTGCAAGCTTTAAGACTTGAAGAAACATTTTTTCCAACGTTTCCACCATGTGAAATCAGATACGGGAAATGACATGTGCGTTTTTATTATGGCCAGATGTGTGTGTTTTTAACAGAGCAGCTGTTCCAGCAAACATAGTAAGGGTGAACAATCTTCCTTCTTCGAAATGTCAGATTTCAAGGGAAATGGGTTGTGAAAGCAATTTTAAACATTTACTGTAATTGTCATCAAGCAGTGGAGGAACATATGGTACAATCTTTTTAAGATATTACAACAGCATTGTGTTATAAGTAAATGTGAAAGTGAGACATATTATCCTTATGTTCATCATAATCTTATTTCAACAATAATGTTTAAATTATAACTGGAAACCACTTTTTTGTCTGATCTTTGTCAATTGTTTATGTCTCTGCCTTCTTGTTTCTCTTTTCTATAAAGTGGTCTTTTTGTTTCGTTTGTCATATGCTTTGATAACGAGGTTAACCGGGATCTGTTTAAACAATGACATATGGTAGTCATTCATTAGCGACAGTATGCCTGGCATGTGTGTGCACCAGTGAATGTTTCAAAACCCCTTAAAAAACAGCCATTGTGGTTAACACTCCACAAAATGTCTTTCCGGATTGTCAGAACTTTAGGCATTCTTAAGTTGTAAAAATGATTTTGAGCCAGGTTCAGTGTTGAAGACTTTTTCCTAAATGATAGTGGAACATCTAGTGTAATCACTTTTTATATAACAGCAATATATTGTTTAATTTCATTAAGTAAATGTGAGAACATAAGCGTGTGACCTCAGAACATCTATAAATGGGACGTCTGTACAGATAGTCAGAAAAAGTTCTATGCAATTTTGCACCAAATCAGTAATAGAAATCAGTATGATTTGGGCCTCAGTGTCTCTGAATCATATTACTCAGCTCTTTTGTGAGAAAAATGCCCAATATCTGTTTTGTGCTATTGTACAATTGCAGTGATGTAGCAACTACAATAACCTAACTCCACCACAATCTTGTAGAAATAGATGGTTTAAGACCCAAAGAACAGATGATGATCAGAGCTTTTTTGGTCAGGGTGATAAAAAAATAAGGTTTGAAAATCTATTTTGGTACAAAATGCAGAAACTGTTTTAGAAATTGTGATATATAAAGCCATACAGTGACATGTTACAACTACATTTACATGAAATATATAGCATAATTGGAGTTCAATTAGAGCACCTAGTCTTATATAAAACTGCAATGTGGGTTCAGTAGAATGATACTGAATAACAGGCAACAACTGGTTATATTGTTTAAGTGTAGCAATTGATCAATTATTGTAGCTGTTCTGTAATCTGTTGGTTGGAATGCAGTCAAGTGAAGTTCAGTTATTACATTATGAAACAATAAAGTTCAAGGACAACAGTATGCCAGAAGGTTACGGTCAAGTTCATTTTCAAATTCACTTTGTTTACACTCCAGTCCCCATTAAATCAAAAGGCCCTGGCATCATTATGTTCTCTTTTAATGTTGGTCAAATTCAGTCTTTATGACAAGTTGAAACAATTGATTTGTGCATAATCATATTTGAAAAGCTATAATTATAGGTCATTGGGGTTACAGACACAGTTTCTGGAAACATGACTTCAGATGAAACCAGGCGTTTATCTTGAAACCAGTTCAGTGACATTACAGTTTATTTGCAGGTGGTAAACACAGATTGCGATCTTGTCTGAGAAGGGTGTATTACACATACACGAGACAGGTATGGGAGATGACGTCTGCCCTCTCTGATTTTTAAGATTACAAAGAGATGTCTTCTTTTTAGTCGTTAAATGTGGATCCTTAGCATCATGATGACAATCTAACAAAAAAAGATGAAGCAATGTTAACAAAGCGCTGGAATCTTTTCTTTCATTCTTAGTTATATAGAATTCAAAGAAATCAGTAAATTTACAGAAATAATTAAATGTGAAATGTAGGACAAATTGCATCAAGCACATTATCATTAGTACTGGATTCACAACCGCTTTTTCTTCTCTTCTCATTATATTTCTTCCCAAGTCTTTGTTGCAGCTTTCAAATTACAATGTCTCATCAGAAGGATAAAAGTCATTGATCCCTTTAATATCTGAGTCTGTAGCGAAACTGTACATCTCTGTCGGGCTGCATCGATCCAAAGCCCCATCGCCTGAAGTCAATTTCAGGTATCTTCTCATCAGGGTTCTTCAGCTCAAAGTCAAAATAGAGCAGCATGAGGAATACAAACTGCTTCAGCTCATTGGTGGCAAAGAAACGTCCAGGGCACATGGAGACTCCGGCACCCCAGGGCATGGTGTAATATTTCAGCTTCTTCCCTGCTTTGTAAAATTCTGTTTTCTTTGTCCCGTCTGGGTTCAGAAAGCGGTCATACTTGAATGAATGGGGGTCAGGGTGGATCTCCGGGTCGATCTGAACAGCAATGTAAGGAAAGACTGCCACTCTGTCGCCCTGGCGAATGAAGTATTCTCGCCCATCAGCCATCTTGAGGGTCATGTCCTGGAGCACTGCTCTGGTGAGGAGGGGTGCGGCGGTGAGTCGGAGGATCTCTTCTACAGCGCTGTCCAGGATTGGTGTCTTCAATAGCATTTCACGGGTCAGATCGACTATTGGGCCACCACGTCGGACTTCCTGCCCAGATTCCTTCACAACCCTATCTATCTCTTCCTTCACTGCTGTCATGGCCTCTGGATGTTTCATGAGGTAGAAGAGCAGCCAGAAGGCAGAGGGCCCTGTGTTGCCCTGAGAGGCCCAAAGAAGCACAAACATGTACCTGCTTATCATCGACTCATTCATACCTGCCTCCGTTTTGGCCTGCTGCATGTCCCACACCCAGCGGCTGATATTGTCCTTGGTCCTCATCTTCTCCACTGACAGAGTGTTCCAGAAGTGTGCCAAGAGCCTGTCCGCCTCCATCTTTTTTCTTGGTGTGAGGACCCCATAAGCCAGATTGGGGAAGAGTTGGTCATATTTGCGAAACTCGTAAAATAAAGCTTCTGATTCAGCTCTGTCTTGCTCTTTGGCTTTCTCCTCACCTAAATTTGACTTCTGTGCCTCATTGCCATACAGGGACAAGTAACCTGCCCTAAAAACAATATTGTAGCTGTATGCAAACAGTGAATCTTCTTTCCATGCCTTTTGGTCTGCGTCTGATCCCATGTTGTGCAACATCAGGTTCTGCAAATTGCTCATCATGGCTTGTGTCATTACCTCAAGACCCTCTCCTTTCAGGTGCCGGTTGCTGGCCATACTGAGGATCTGGTGGTCATTCTCGATGACGCTGTATCCAAACACCCTGCGCACCAGATGTGCTGCAAACTTGCTAAAGTCCAGTTTGTCTCGACTCTCCTTAACCATTGAACCAAACGATAGGGGGTCCTGAAGGAATGTAACATAGAATCCTCCCAGCTGAATCGTGAACACATCACCGTGCTTTTGCTTCATCCTCTGGAGGAACTTCAGCGTGTTCCTGCGAAACTCTAGGACATGACCCAGCCAAGGGATGAGCCCCTTATCCAAAGGAGGCTCTCCTGGTCGACGCTGTCGAAACACCCCGAGCAGGTACAGCCCTCCAATCAAAGCAGCAAGAAAGGAAAGAAGGATTGGCAGCAGCAGCCCCATGACCGATCACTCGGAGTGCCACACAGTGATTTGGAGTTAAGGTCCACAGCCTGGATGATATACAGACAGTTGCTCCTCCTTCAGCTTGTATGTATACCAGGAACTCCTTATTTAGTAGTTTTCCATGTGCGCAGGGAACAGTGAAAGTCACACTAATGATATTTGAACTCACGCACATTAGATGACACACTGTGACTATGACAAAACTGTTTACATAGTAACAAAAAAAAGAGCAGATGGGTTTGTCATCTGGGTCTCATGCAGTGAAAACAGAAGATCCTTTATTCCTCTTGGTCTTTTTTTGTGCCATACTGTTACAGCATCTAAATGAATACCACATGGACAATAATGTTTCACTTTGAGCAATCTATTCACAAACTGTAACTGTAACAAACTGAAATATATCTTTTCCCAGACCCTGACCTATAAATCTACCAGCAATCGTGTGCTCGTTCAGGCTGTGCACATCATGTCAGGATAAGCAGGAATTCGGCACAGTCGCACCCTTCCGACTTGCAACTGTCAGCATTGTGGGATATACTGCTAAGCTGATAAATGGCTGTTCTGCAGTCACTCGCATCAGATGATTTACAATAGGCTGGTATACGTTTTTTTTTTTTACAAATGGCTTAAGGTTCAAAAGAAGAGAAGAAACATGACACGACTTGCACTGTCTACTATCAACCAACCGACCGACCAACCAACCAACATGTCTTTCTAAATTAAAAGCATGTCCATAACTAGCTAGCTAATGACACAATATAAAGGTACAGATACAGTTAACCAGTATGATTAAGTGAACAAGCAATAAATCTTCCAGTCGAGAAAGTTTAGCTGAGTAACGGTATTTGTGTCTGGAGGTAGACATCATGGGAAAGAAGCCCCATGTGACACGTGATCGCATGCGACTAACAAGAGGTCATTGTTAGTCACCTTCCACGGTTTGTGCTAAGAGCTGGAGAGTGCTGTTTCAAATTGTGTTCATAAATGTATACTTTTTGAACCTTGATATTCTAATTCTGACAGTAAGAAGTAACACGAATTTCCACAACCTAAGTAGATGATTTCCAGTCTTTTTATTTAAATAACTACTTAAAAACTGAACTCTGCTGTCTTCATTCACAGATATGATATTTATGTGCATTTGTGTGGCAAAAGCTTCCAAAGATAACACCTTCCTTGTCTGATATAAGTAGGCTTACTCAAAGGGAGGATCATTTTCAACAATCAGGATGACTGTGTCACAGAAGTACATGGAAAGTGTTAACGAGGCGTTTACATCTTTACTCTTATCTTCTTTTTGCAGCATTGTGGCCCTGATTTGCGGAGTCTGCACAGTGGAGGGACGTTTGCTCACTTTGCATTGTTCCTTGGTGGACATGTAGCGCCACCTGCTGGAGATTATATATTTACAGAAAAGTATTTCAACCACATTTTTCCAACAGCTTTAGTTACTAGTTACTTTTCAGATAACCATTTTTTTCAAAGCGTATCTGTCGAGTGAAAACCATCTACTCCAAATCAGGTGATTGCAAATATGAATTTTTCTACTCGGCTGAAGATTCAAGTGTTCCTTTGTGCGTGGAGGCAAGTCTTCTAATTCAACACCTTTTATAAACTATTCAAAAACCCTCCTGAATTAGTTGGAATCAGTTGCATTGTCACAAAGCTGAAAACAGGGCTGTTTTTCTGAGCTCATGAAAAGTTGACCTTTTAGTGATATGTGGTTCTCACAGGACCACGATGTTACAAACATATGATGATCTTATGGGAATATAATGCTTTGCTGTATATTAAACTTACCTTTGGCATATAAGATAGTTAAAATTACCAAAAACTTGAACATTATTGCAGCCGCAATATTATTCGAAAACATTACACATCATTGTAAAACACTGCAGAGTGAGTCATCCAACCAAAGCTAAGATTGGAGTGTGTGCGTATGTTCAGACATTCATTCAGTTTTATTCACTTGGCTCTGAAGATGAGTAACGCCTTGTCCCTGTCATTTAGACTTCCCTCATTTCTCCTCTTGTAAGAAATTAAGTCATGATAGTCTTAAAACACATGACTGATTGTTTATATGGGAATAACATCAATGGGGGATTACATGATCACATGCAGACATTTGCAACACCAAAACATTTAAGGGGCCCTGTGTAACAATTTAGTGTCAATTTCCCTTTACAACCCAGAGAACAATTTTCTTGAAGTTGTTTAATTCTGCTGGACAGTCCAAGGGATTTCACTTTATGCACATTATTGAGTGCCTCTCTCACCTGCACTTCCACAGAGCCCTTGTAACGAAAATCAAGAGATGAAAAGCTTAATGTATGAATTTGATTCAACAACTTATATAGTCTATATATCTAAACTTGTTATTGGTAGTACAGAAGGTGCAGATTGCTTTATGATGACTGGAAACCTTTTTGTTCATCACAACCCAGCTGCATACAGGGAAAAGCTGTATCACTGAGGCTGCCACCAGTAACAACAGTCTATTAAAGATCAGGGCTCATGAATATAAAGCAGACACACATGCATTTGAAACATTCATTCATTCAGTCAAATATGAATGTTCTGATAAAACTGATATTAAGATAACTGAATGATTGATTTTGATATCCTGTCTACTTCGGCATCTTTACAGTAAGTTGTAAATGGAGCAGTAACCATCTCAACTCATTGCTGATTTAGAGTATAAATTCACCACAGGGTGGAGGTGTTTGCTTTCTTTACAACATGACTGTCTCACGCTGAGCTTTCTGACTGAGGCAGTTTCATTTATAAGAGTTTTCTGAGTTCCAGTGACATTTCCGTGTCTGTGCGCCAGGCAAAGAAAACTGCAGCGCTTAAGTTAGAAGTCAGATATTAGTCAGTCATTTTGTATATGACTTCTCCAGGTCAGCAATGATGTGTGAAACATATAAACATATAAGATCAGAAGGCAGATAAGGCCATACATCAAAAAGGAAATCACTGTAAAATGTGTAAATTGAATTATGTTGTCTGATGTCTCGAAGGGAAGTAATGTTTGTTTACAGCTCCCTTTTTAATCTACTTTGTAAATCAGGGCCTGGTGCATGATCAGTGGGCACTGATAGTCCATAATTGCATAAAGGAAAAGCCACAGGCTCATTAGGGGCTTCAAAGCTGTTTCTGATTTCCTCCTCAAGAAACGTTGGACACAGTGCAGAAGCTCTCACAACGACATGGCAAACTGCTAACGTTGAGAGACAAAAGATTTATTTATTTACTTAATGAACAATAGAACCAACCAAGTATAAAATATCAGTGGTCAGATTGGTTTCAGTTGGCAATGTCATGTCAGATTTATGGGTAGAATTGTTTGAAAGAAGAACAACAATATAATATATACATACATAAACACACACACATATATATATATATATCTCCACAAATTAGCTAGCAAATATTCCTGTCAACAAATAAGTCCGG
>OMLP01000533.1:0-23851 GCA_900302685.1 Spondyliosoma cantharus | reverse complement strand
GTGTGGTGATAAAACAAAAAACGTCAAAGATCTCTTAATAAAAATGTCCTCAATTAATTTTGTGTTTGTTGTCCATAGCTAATGATGAGTGGTGAGCCCTGAAACATGATGTGTATATTATACACACTATAAATACTTATTATTAATATGAATGGCTAAATTAATCAACTGGGCTGTTATAAAGGTCTACAGTGTCATTGAACAACTCACTTGAAGGCCTTGTAGACGGGCCGGTACCAGCAGAGGAAGGAGCAGGGGGCAAAGAGGATGAGCCAGAGGATGGAGAGGCCAAAATCCATACCATAAGTAGAATCAGTGGTGAAGGCAGCCAAACACGCCAGCAGGTTGAGGAACAGAGCCACACAGCTGACTGAGGAAACAGCAGAGAGAGGCGAGAATCAATTAGAATTTTACTTATAATCATATCAGCATCCTCTTCATTTATATAGCAAACAGGAATTCCTCCACTACAGCTGCTGTGAATACTGATGATGAGTAGTTGTGCACATAAGAAGTCACATTGTTGATGCATGGTTAGCAGTATTTATACCACACTGGACTATCTAAAGACAAGAAAATGAAACTTTATCATGAACAAAGTGAATGAGATCTATACATATAGATCTAAAGAAGTCAACTGGTAAATCAAATAAAGGAACCACATATTTAAGAAAATATGTATTCTTAGACGCCAACATACTCATCAGCAGGCACCAGAATGAGCTGCATGCAGAGCTCTTATGTTGCCACAAGGTGGCATATTTACAGCAGCACTATTACTACTACATATAACTATGACATCAGAATTCATATGAACACCAGTACTGGTCATAAGGACACAATATATGTTGGTGTTTTGTTAATAAAATATTTCAGAGGACTTAAATACATGAAGGTTTTCAAATATTGTTTGGTGAGACATGTCAGGTTTTGTGCCTGTTTACTGTATACAAAGCATTAAAACAAACAAAAACATAAAAATGTCCATAGTTCTTGAAATTCTGTCTTCCATCTCAGCCTGGTTTAGTGTACTTACACATCCAGAGGTAGTATATCATCTTACAGACTCTCTGGTACTCTGGGGGGATTTCCTCTGAGAAGTCCTGATAGAAACATGGTTTGATGGGGAAGCTCTTGGGCAGGGGAGGCCAGTTGTTCTCTTTACCTGTGAGGACAAGAGACAACATCTACCCTGTTAGACAAAAAGGGTGTGTCTCCAAAACACATTTTATACAACTGCAGGAAATGAAAGACTAAAATCTACAAAACACAGTAGATATACATGTATGAATATGGAAGAAAGAAAAGCAAATCTTTGTATTTTACATGCTGTAATCTGGCAATGTTTGGTATATTTATTTTTTTCAAGAAGAGTGACCATAATTTTCTAATCATGTGGGGATCAATAATATGTGTGTTTAAGTGACTAATTGATTAAGCCCATTAACAGGGCAAACACACATTAGGACCTAAGTTTTTCACTGCAGATCAACATTAGCTGTTACATCAATGTGTTTTTTGTGCTTTTTAAATCTTGGCCACAAACTCCTATAGGACTGATTCTGGGGATTTCAGAGTAATTTTTAAAGCCTGCGTGCAAATATGTTTTTATATTCCTCTCTCTGGTACATAATGCACACATTGCATATTGTTTCCCTGTCTCAGTAAGTCATGCTGCCTCTGATAGTACTGCAGAGAGAAGAGGAGAGGTTTTGTCTTTATTGACCTGTCGGGCCTCTGCTCTGTATCTCCTGCTCTCTGCGGTCCAGCTCGGCAGCTTTTCTCTCCAGCTCCTCCTGCTGCCTCAGCAGATTTGCCTGAGCTGCAGCAGCAGTCGCCTGAAGGAGGAGAGTCAGGAACACTTTACTCAACAAACATATTGAACATACAGAAAATTGATCTTGGAGACATTCGTGCAGAAACACATAGGCATCTCTCAGGAGTTTCACATTACATATAAATGGCGCAGATACAACAGGACCTTACAAATACTGTAAGGCAAGAACGCAGAATTTTTCAGCCCAAGTTATATTTTACATATTCTACACATTCTAACATCTAAGGTTGGGGTGACCACTGTGAACTGTTAACAGAGGCTAAGTGTAGTGGTCGAAGGCACTCAGAGCATTCAGAATGTTTTCAGAGTGTTTATGAAAGGCATACAAGTATTTTTAAAATAAGTATGGACCAAAATACATATTTATGATCATCATAGCTGGCTTGGCAGAAAAAGGAAGGTCACAGGTGATCTGTAGTAAGAACCATGAATATTTATAAAATTACCAGTAGATCTAGAGGCTCATTATAATATTGTGTAAACTGAGTCGATGTCTGTGTAGGCAACAAACATCCTCGGGTAACACTTGCTATGAGGGCAAGAAACAGAACAGATGGCTCGCTCTTTAGCCACACCCAGCTATTATGGATGTGTAAAATAAGCAAACTGACTAAATACTGTATATCAGATATTGCTGGGCTCTCTATTCTAACATCTATGTAAACAATTTCCAAGTAAACATGACAACATTAATAATGCAGTTGTGCATTGAACCAAAGCAATACCAATCCTCTTTTTCTCAAGCGTTTTAAAAACAGGAAGTGGTTTGTCCATTAGGCATTTCAGGAGTGAACATTGGACTTTAAATGATCCATTATCAGTGTATTTGTTTGCTACAAAGGCAGCACCAAGGAGTATCATGCTCAAGTTTGATAGTAGCATCTAAGATATCCCAATGGAGGTTGATTTTTGGGTCTTAGATTGTAGCACCTCCATTAGACCCATTAGTGGATTGTCCAATGCAAGAACACAGATTTCTGTCGGTCTTGGACATTTCTTTTGCTTTTAATTGTACTACGGCACACAACTTTAAAAAAATAAATTATAAATTAGGGAAGCATATAAAGTAGTAAAAGGCAGTAAACAAGAACTGGTAGAAGATCATTCAACAGTCGGTACAGGGTAGGGCAATTTTTTTTTCAGTTTCTATTCTGAATAGTGTGAATCATATAGCAGGAAAGGTTTGGTTATGCATTTCAGTGAGCATTTAACAAGATGTTACCTAGGGGACTGTCTGTTCAACAGTTCGATCAAAAGGCAATTTGTCTCTTGCCATTAACAATTTCTTCTCAGATAAGGCCCCATGGTGGTCCATAGGAGCAAAAGGGACTTAACCAATTTATATGACACACATATACAGTACAGGGAGTTTACCCAAGGAAGTGCTGTCCCTTAATCTACTTTGACACAATAAATAAGTGGAGGGTTTCGCACAGAGAGAGATCCAGTATGGCTGACTCACCTGTGGACTAGGCTCTGTAGACGGCTGTAACACAGCAGGCTGGTAGGGACCTGTGGAGGCTGGAGTGGTTTGAGCAGCTAGGTCGCCCTGAGAAGTTAAAATAAGAAAAACAAATTACTTGATTTGGGGTTAAATTACAAGGAAGAGACAGAAAGATGAAGGCAAACAAGAAAGTGTGGAAGAGTAAGTGGAAGTAGAAGAAAACAATGAACAAGAGGACAACAAGAGGGAAAAAAAACAGGCAAAATAGAAAGATAATTTAGGAGAAGACAAGTATAGACCAGATGGACGAGATTAATACAGATTAAAGTGAGACGAGAACAGAAGAACAGAAAAGCCAAACTAAAGATGAACATGAACAACACAGGTTTTAGATTCCTTACTGTGGCAGGGAAAGGGTTGTACTGGTCAACTGGTTCTATGCTGGAGTTGGTCACCTGTGTGACTGACGGGTCCTGGAACAAAACAAAACACCACAAATATATCAAAAGATACCAGGTTACTTGATTTTTCAAAATGAATAACAAATCCACTGCTTGGCTTCTATTATACTCTGTTGATGTCTCGGAAAATATTTCTTCTATGTCTCTTTGTCTGAGCAAAGTCAGCGCAGCTGGAATAAATACAGCTGTGTCTTGTTTAAAGACATTGATAAAAAGAAAATGAAAAAAAAGAGGCTTAGGTGAAATTTAAATCAAATTCAATGTCTCTGACTATTAGGCCATTTCTAGATGGAGAATGGTGATGGGTTAGTATCAGTGCAGTTACAGAGCTGCATTTCTTGCCCTTTAAGTGGATATAACTGAATTGCTAGATCTGCGGATTTGATCAAACATTCTCTAATTTTGAATCGTTATATTTGACAAATAAAAACACACAAATAATATCTACTTCTGTTCATTTTATCTTCAGAGGAACCCTTACTTTTAAGTTAACCTTAAAAAAAAAGTCGTCCAGACTTTGAAACCTGGTATTCTTTAACCGAGTCATAAAATGAAGTACAATAACATTAAGCAATTGTTGCAATAACCTCAACAAGTCCTGATGAATCATTACCTGGAACAACGTATTTCTTAACAGGAGTTGGGCACGCACCATTGGTAAACATTAATTGACTCTTGCGGCTTCATCTGCATGACCCAAGATTTCACAATTTGTTTAAGTGTTTCTAAATGATACGCGAGGCCAGTCTGCACATCTGCTAAAAGCAGATTTCTACAAGGATTATTTTGTGGTTTTGGACAGTTGATCGGACAAAACAAGACATGTAAAGATGTCATCTTGAGCTCTAGGAAGTTTTGATGATCGTTTTTCACTATTTTCTGAAACTCTTTTGACTAAATAATGAATCAATTTGTTGAAAATATAATTGACAAATTAATCAAAAATACTACCCTGCGTTTTATTTAACAAAAGATGAGTACAATTATTTGATCTCCAGCTCTTCAGCCATGCAAAAAAACATTTATCTTATATTTTGTCATCTTGACCCAATAACCCCTGATGCCAGGTACCAGGGAGCACGAGTTCCTCTGAGAATTTTTTAAATTCCCTGATAATCAGTCTGGAATAGAAATAAACACCCCATCATATTCAAGACATTTCATGACTGTTGTAGTACTAGTTGAAGGACAAAGCAACAACCAACACATCTTATAATTATTTGCAAATATGCAGTGGGGCATTTTTAATGGCTGTGTTTAAAGATATATCATTTTATTTTTCTGATACTCAAGTAACTACTGTGCTGATATTAGAGCTCTTATGATAATAGATAAATTATTTTAGTCATCTTTACAGCCCTAAAATGTTTTGATTTTCATAATATCTGATAGAAACATGGGTTATGGGAATTCATGCTGCACTTTTCAATACTTTCTTACATTTCACAGACGAAACGATTAATCAGTTAATACAGAAAATAACTGACAGAATAACATTCAAAAACAAAAATAATCATTCCATATAGTCCTCCCAATCACGCTGCATCTGTGATATGAGTTATTCTAATAAGAAAAGCAGCAGAATGGATTGTCTGTGTTGTAGGACTTTTATTAGACTCGTGTACAATAGAACTATTTTTTTTAACAAGGCCAAAAAGCCTGAACCGTTTCTATTGTCTGTGTCAGTTTCTCCTTTAAATGGTGTGAGGAAAGAATAGCAACCTCACATGATAAATCAATACGTCATTCACTGACCAGCCTCACTCTCTCTTACTTATCTCCTCATGACACACCTGTAAACATTCCCAGCAGGAAACAGATCAACGTCTGAGCAGTTTCAATTCTAACCCCCCCTTTTGTTGTAATAACTAGTTTAAGTCAAAAATATAACTAATGACATCCTTTTACACATTTTTAACTGCCAACATGAGATGGGTGATATTTTCTTAGATATCATTTAACCAGCGTATGTTTTAAATAAAAATAACTGCTTAAGAGGGAGCTCTTAAAAGACAAAAACCTCTCAGTCAATTGAGATATTCAAAACAGCCTATGATGTAAAAACTGTTTACCTCATACCATATTAACAGCAGGAGAAATATCTGCTGAGTCACAACTGTGAGACTTCTTTGGTCTTTTAATGACACAGCATAGACAGAAATTAACGAAGCCAAAAAAACAACTTGATGACAGGAGCCATTAAGCCTGTCTGAAAAGCTAAGCTGGGACAAGCTAAAACAAGACAACGGCATGCTAAAAAAACAGCAAAGGGGTATGGAGACGCACACAAAAGCACCTCTCCTATCTATATTCATAAAGTTATTTGCTGAAGTGTTGTGAAAGCTTTACTAATTCTAACAGTGTGAAAATAAAGTTGGGATAAATCAGCATGATAGTCTGAGCTTAAATCTCTGTACCGGAAAACACGACCTCCTGAGATATAATTCAATTGCCTGGGTGTGGCTGTTCTGGGTGTACCCATTTCATAACTACAGTTGGATATCGCTCCTGAAAAGACTTCACACTTCATACTGCACAGCAAAGCCTAACAGTGCTAACATTTTTTATTTTTACTTATCATAAGTGCATGGTCATACTGGGAGTAAAAGCAAGGTCACAAATGTTGCAAAGTTTGAATTATTTTTGAATATTTCCCTTCCCATCCTTGAAGAGTTGGCAATATTAGCCATTTAATGTCACAGCAGACTGCCATCATGTGTGATATATCTGCTTGTATTGAACTTCTCTTAAACGGCATGGACAACATACTGCAGCTGCCTCTAGGTTATTTATTCAGCCACATCCACACCCAGCAGACAAATAGTGGTCCCCACTGACGTCATGGCAATTGTCCACCTGACAAAATAAAGTGTGACACTGCAGCACTACTGTAAAGGTGACTGCATTATGTAATGTCACTGAAATCATGAAAACTGCAAACTGTGTGTGTCTGCAATAAACTGTGTGCGTCTGCAACAAACTGTGTGCGTCTGCAACAAACTCTATTCCTATACTTTTTTTACATGACAAATGAGGCAATCCTGAGTTTTAAAAGGGTCACAACAGCGACTGTGTTCCACCAAAACAGGAAATATTACAGCATAGAGACCTAAAGTGGTGCTATAATTTTTAGATTAGATCTTATCTGGTGCAGTGTTCAAAGGCATTGCAATCTGGGTGTCTGAGTATCTCAGTGGGAAAAGCCACATATAATAAACTCTCCAGAGTGACGAAATCATTTACAAAAAATTCTGCAAGTAAACCCCTTACCATATTTCTGAGGAAAGTCCTTGTGATAAAATGTCACCCTTCTAACACTGATATCAAAGAACAGTCATGGGAACACAGAGGAAGTTGTGCTGTAATGTGTTCATAGTTTTACAGCTACAATAAAAAAATGCAAATAACATTATAATAATGTGAACAATAATCAAAAGCTGATTAATACACTAAAATATTATTGAGTATTAACCAGGCATGGAGGTCTGGAAAAATATGTTGCAAGTGTTATCACAGCAGGAGAAATGTAGGATCCAGAATTTTAGAGTTTGACTTATATTAGAAAATAAAGGTTACAATATCACACCCTTTCCTGCTTCAGATACACCATTCTTTCACAAATCCCTAGACTTCAGGCACATCTAATGAGTCATGTCGACTTAACATAAGCTAAAGTAAATTGCATGAAACTTGAATTTGTCATATCTGTAATTGCATCTTTGTTCTGAAATACACTACTCAAAACTAGTTAGGGATATTGGGATATGGGTGTATGTTTGCATGTGCATGGATTGCAAGAAAAGGGGACCAAAAATATTCACAAAATACAAATTCAGATATGTCACAGAATAAACAATCAAGTGAAACACTAAAATACCTTAATATCCCAAACTAACTTTAAATAGTGTATGAGGATAATAAGAGATCCAAAGGATTTGGTTTCCAGTACATTTCAAAATAGTAAATCTTAAGTCCACTTTGACATCATTTTACATTTTCCATCCACATAAAGAAACACTTTCATCTCAAGATCAGCCACTTTAACATGGAAGCAACAAGTGCCAGATGGCCTTCTTCTGAACCTTGAAGAACAATACTAACTGAACTCAACAGGCCAGCTGTGTTCACAGTAAAGCTTTCCGGATACAATACATTTTGAAGACAGACACACAATGACAGTACAGCTTTGTATAGACGGAATAGACTTCTAGTCTACATCCTGTAGGTTAGAAATTATTTTCAAAGAACTAACCAGCAGCACCAATGGAGGTGCAGTAGTTAGCATGAAATTAAGTGTCTTTGGGTAATGTAGGTCAAAGAAAAGGACTGAGGAATTATATCAAATCACATTCAACAGATTAGAAAATCCACCTAATGATACAAATTCCCACCAAATGCAATGGTAACAGTTGAATGTGGCTAAAAAGGTTTGACACACATTCCTAGTTTGCTACAGTTTAACTTCCTGCAAGTAATCTCACAGGATGCCCCGCCTTCTTTGCAAACATAGCCCGCTGATTGGTTTACGGACTGCCAATCAAGCTTTCTTTACCAATTAGAGACCAAGAGAGCAGCAGTAGATCCCGCCCCGACATCCACCCAGCAAGTTTCCTGGCGTGCTGGCTACCGCCACACGAATGATATGTCAGCACCCAGGCTCGACTGTGCCTCACTAGCTATTAAATCTACAAAACCACACACTTACATTGAAAGGGTTGTCGCCGGTAGACTCTGCGAACGGGTTGCTATCAAATCCCGACATTTTAAAAAAGCTGCTTGCTGGTTTGTCCTCTCTGAAACGGGGAATAAACAAGAAACACTTCTCTGTCACTTGTGTTGCCTCTCCTATCACTTCCTCGAATGAAGTTTACGGCGCATGCGCACTGGACCAGCTGGACGATGACGTGTATGTCAGTTGACACCGCGTACACGAAGCTGAGCGCGCCACCTGTGGATTTCAGATCAACAATGCAAGGTAAATGGAAACATGTACTGTGACTTCATCTTTTAAAAAAGCACATGATGTATGACTTGTCGCGACGGATGAAAATATGATGTCATCGCCATGTAGCATAGTAATTGTAATGTGCGGCTCCACAATGAATGTGCCTGCTCAGCGAACGTACACTTTCTGCATGAAGGCCCATTCCGCACATTTTAGCATATAGGTCAGTTTGACCCATCCTAAAGAGAGCTAATCTGAGAAATCATCTCTGATGATACAATCTGGCCTAAACTGAATTAAAATTTAGATTTATATATTTGACATAAACCTATTATAAACTGGTGCATGACGTTTGACAGATGAAGGCATATGACAGTTGGGGAGGGTCTATTGAAAGCTGCCATTGAGTTGCAATAAAAAAGTCATAGGATTAAAATTAGCCAATTAAAAGTATGTAAATTGGGTGGTGCCGTTTAGCTCAGTGGAGAGAGCGGTGTCCCATGTACAGAGGCTTTGTCCTCGCTGCAGCGGCCCTGGGTTCGAGTCCCGGCCTGGGGCCCCTTACTGCGTGTCACTCCCCCTCTCTCTCTCAACCTGTTTCCTGTCATGTCTTCAGCTGTTCTGTCAACAAAAGCCAAAGGCCCCCCAAAAAAGTGTCTATTGTAAGTCTCTAAACTTGATAGAAGTTGCAGGAGCAACCCATTAAGGCAGGGTGCTGTTAAATGAGTGACCACAGACATAATGTTATAGCATTTACATCATCTGGTATCACTCCTAAAAAGATTTCTGTGATCTTCCCACAGAGCTACATAGTTTTTTTTCTTCTTCTTCTTCTCTTTAGTGAACACAGACAATACAGAAACAACACAGAAAACAAATCAACAATATGGATCAATACAGACAATTTTTTATGGTGTATACTTTTATGGTGGCCACACTTTCTTTTCAGATGCCAGTACAGACAGGACAATCCTTTCTGTTCACCATTCTTTATTTTGTTTTAATTATTATTTGTATTCATTATCCAGTTTTATTGTCCTCATTCCTAACTTGATGATAATTCTGTGTAACTAATAATAGCAATGTAAACCAGAGTCAAATTCCTTTGTGTAAAAAATTGGCCAATAAAGCCAAGCCACATCAGAGGTCTATTGAAAGGTTATAATATGTATATAATAATTATATAGTATATATATAATAGTCAATAAATAAAATAGAATAGTACAGTATAGTTTAATATAGTGTAACGTTGTATAGTATTGTATAGTATAGTATAGTAAGGTATAGCGTAACAGTATAAAGTAAGAACTTTACCATAGTGTAGTGTGGTGCTGTATAGTATCATATAGTATAGTATAGTATAGTATAGTGTAGAATAGCCTAGCATAGTATAGTATTGTGTAGTGTATTGTAGTATAGTATAGTTTAGTATAGTATAGTATAGCATAGTAAAATATAGTGTAGTCTAGCATAGCATAGCATAATATAGTATAGTCAATGATGTTGCAATAAAAGCGACTTTAGTATAGTGTAGCTTAGCATAGCGTATTGTAGCATAGTATAGTTTAGTATAATGTATTCTAGTATAGTATAATATAGTGTAACATAGTATAGAAGTAATATAGTATAGTATCATATTGTGTAGTGTACTGTAGTATAGTATAGTTTAGTATAGTATAGTGTTGCATAGCATAGTAAAGTTTGGCGTTAGTCTAGCATAGTGTAGGATAATATAGTATAGTCAAGGACGTTCCATTGAAAGCGAGTATAATATAGTATAGTATCATATAGTATAGCAATAATAATAAACCCATAATAAATATAAACATAAATAAATAGAGAAATAACATTAAATAACAGTAAAACCGCGCAGGGCTCCTATTCAAAACTATGAATAAATATAAATATAAAAGAAAAGAACAAATGTTTAACAATTATTTGTAATGGGTCACACGGATACCAATAAATTAAGCCTCTGTACTGCTTTAAATAATGTTTGCAAGAAAAATAAATAAATACGCGGTATTTATTGGATTGTTTTCATTAATTTTACAGTAATAGTTTCAACAAACTAAAAAAAAAAAATCTATGCAACCGTTTGTCGGTGGTGACGTCAGCAGCGGTCTGACAGCCGACGTCGCAGCCATGGAGGAAGTAAGAGGTGAGTGAGATTTTCTCCTCCTTAATTGTTTCTAATCATCTGTTTTATCGGTAAACATTCAGCTTGCTAACGGTGCGACGGTTAATTCACATGACAAGACACCTGATACGAGTTATAGACACGAAGCTACCGAACAAATCAGCTCGTTGTTGAGCATCCACATCATTATTTCAGCCGGCGTTTTGTTTGTTGAATGGGAGCGGATACTGTCTAAAGCAGCGCTGTTAGCAGCACTACAGTGAAATAACACATAGCGAGGCCTTTTGAACCACGTATAAAATGTCCGCAGACATACGTAAAGTGTATTAATTTAGTCAAATCCGGGGAGCAGACTCGGTGCCTGGCAAATGTAAACCTGCTTACTGTGTGTGTTTCTGTCAATGAACGCTGCATCGTCAGCTGCCGCGGTGTTCTGCCAAATACTGTATCCCCGGCGGAACCTGCTTCCCCAGTTTCGCTGTTTTATACTGAGGATACATACACAGACAGGCTGTGTTTGATTATTACTCCCTGTCAAAATGAGCCATGGCTAATTGAAGTAGCTGGTCAGCCAGTTAGCAAACCAGTTTATAAGGTTTATATTCCAAAATGTATGGAGAGGAAACCAGGTTTTGGAGACCTGCTATCTGCTTTTAATTGTCTCTCATTAATGTGGACTAAGTGGTAATACAGTAACAGATAGAGAATCAGTAAAAGAAACACAAACTGAGTTGTGGATTTTAAAGAAATTGGAATATACTGGAATCAGTTCTGTATTCACATAGTAAGTATTCTCTCTCACAGTGTTTCCCCTGACCTGTGCCGTGCAAAATTATGCGTGGGGGAAGGTGGGTGCGGAGAGCGAGGTAGCCAAACTGGTGGCTGGTGGAGACCCGCTGGCCGTCATAGAGGATGGCAAGCCCTATGCAGAGGTAAGGTTCTAACTGGGAGGGATCATTAGACCAGTTCTAGAGTAAGACACTCAACCAGGTGGTGAATCTTATTTGTAGTCTAGGCGACTAACAAGTGGGTATATAAATCTGTAACATGTTTTTGACTAGTAGGTTGTGGTGCTTTAAAATGATAAGCTACAAAACAGAGATGTAACTTTTGTCAAAGTTGAACCAGAAATACCTGACATCGTATGAGCAGCTTTGCGTCAATTAATGCATTTTCGATTCCATTCATTAAACAGTGGAACATAATGGAAAAATGTGTTTTCCTTCCAGTTTTCAGACATGTTTAAAAATTTGACAGAAGTTGTTGGATCCCCTAATAGACTATATAGGATAATAACACAGATGTGAACACTTTTTGTCATTGTTACAAGTCTTGCTCTACATTGTTCACACTCTGCCTCAGATCATCGGATCCATCATGTTGTTCCTCCGTGTCTTGGCGGAGAGCCTTATTCTCTACATGCCTTTCATAAGTCTTTCTTTATTTAGCTACAGCAGCTCTGCAGGGTTTGCCGTGAAGGTCATTAGTTCAGGTTATGGCAGTGGTGACATTTTCAAGTAGCATAAGTCACACTGATGTCACATGTCATGGCTGGTCATGCTTATAGATAGAGGGTGGTATGGATGTTTCATCCTACATAACAGTATAATGGTTATTGTACAGCATGTTTGTGATGTGTTAGTCTCACAGTTACTTGTTCAGCCAGAAAATCAAAAATCCATATTTTTGCTCTTAGCTGTAATGACATTTACCCATCTAGATTGTTTTTGTTTGAGATATCAGCCGAAGAGATGTCGGCCTTCTTTCGGATATAATTGAACAAGATGGCACCCGGCTTGTGGTGCTCAAAGTGGCAAAAAATGCATTTTAAACTCAATGTCTTTTCCCGGAAATCATGACCAGATAATCAAAGATAATCCACAGACCTTTTTTGTGAGCTGTTTCACAGTAACTGTTCTGTCTATTGAACTTCACCGCACAGAGGGAAGCATGCATCTATGCATGGAGACGACTCGTTAGCTAGCTTCGTGGTGTGAGGTGAGCTAGCAGTATCTGTTAACTTTAAATTAATCTAGTTGTGTGTGGTGCTCATTACAATCTCGATGGATAATAAGCACTGCAGGTAATTATGAAAAATATGGAATTTTTATATTTTGGGGAGATAGTACTGATAGTACTTAATGCAGTCAGTGTTTGTCCACCAACAAGTGTGTCCTTGAGAGACAGAATCCTTCATTTACATTAAAGTCATTAGAGTAACCCTCTTATCCAGAGTGATTTACACTGAGAGAGATGGCAGTATTCCTCCTTTCTCTCTGAGTATAAATCACTTTGGATTACAGCATTAGATAAATTAGTTAAATGTAAGTGTATGGTAGCAGGCCTTTCTCTCTCAGAGGGATGGGAAACAACTGGGACTCCCTTAGAAAGCTTGTTAACAGGATAAAGGAGGGCAGCAACAAAAGTGCGACGTCCACATTGTTCAAGTTTGAATCATTCTGGAATTAATTACACTTAGAATTGGGATTCAGTTCTTATTGTTGGCTCATGTTGAAGAGTGGAATGTTTCACATTCACTTTTTCTCATCTTTCTTGTTAGATCGCAATTTTTGAATCATTCACAAACCTACTTCTGCAACCTTTAGTCTGTGTCTCCCTCAACTGACTGGTATTTTGACATTCCAATACTGGATGATGTTGGAGAAATCTCTGCTGTCTCTTCCAGTTGTGGATGGGCGCTCACCCAAAAGGTGATGCGCAGATTAAAGACAACAGGATTGCACAGACCACGCTGGGCCAGTGGATAGCCCACTTCCCCGCCTGCCTGGGCTCCAAGGTCAAAGACACCTTCCAGGGACAGCTGCCCTTCCTCTTTAAAGTGCTCTCTGTCAATACAGCTTTGTCCATACAAGCCCACCCCAACAGAGTGAGTACACAGACACAAAAACACAACTACACTGTGCTCAAATTCTGCATAACATGAGTCATTTATTTGAATTGAGAAATGTGTTAACATGGATTTTTAATGCCAACAATAGCATACTGTTTTCTCTCTTTGAATACAGCCGTGAGAAGAATCACCTATGGTTCGGTCTGAAGACTATACATTTTAAAAATGAGAAATATCTGCTCCTCGTCTTTGCTCTAGGCTAACAGCTTGAAGCAACATTAGCTGCTACTAGCACAACACGCCCAAACTTCAGGCTTATCTGTAGGTGTTCAGGTTGCATTATGGGTAATGTAGACACCAGGGTTTTAGAAGGATTGTGGATTCAAACAATCCACGACTCAATCAGTTGCTGGTTGGTGAAGTTTGAAGCTTAAACTCTTTAAGTTTTCATATCCTGTAATGTCTGTTTCTGAAGGCAAATTTAAGAGTACTGTAGGAAAATCTGCATATATATTTATAATTACTGTACTACCAACATATGAATAGTTTAAGGATGAATGACTGTACTGTACACTGACATACTCTATGTGGCACTCCTTTTATGACATTTTGGTGGTTTGGTTAGGAGCTAGCTGCTCGTCTCCATGCTCAGTTTCCGGAGCACTATCCAGACAACAACCACAAGCCGGAGATGGCCATCGCTCTCACCCGCTTCCAGGGCCTCTGTGGCTTCAGACCAGTGGAGGAGATCATGGGATTCCTCAAATGTGAGTCCCACAGGGTCATTGGTTGATTTTGGATTGATTCTACAGTTAAAAGAGAAACAATAAACATGTGTTCTCGGGGGAGGTAAAGTACCATACTTTAACTTTCATGAATTCATACCTTGTGCATGTGTGTGCATCCATCAGCTGTCCCAGAGTTCCGTGCTCTGGTGGGAAGTGAGACCGCAGATGAGCTGCGATGCAGCATGGGAGACGCGGTTCAAACAGGCCAGGCGCTGAAGAAGTGCTTCACCAGGATGATGAACTGTGAGAAGAAGGTGTTCGTGGATCAGCTCAACATGCTCGTCAAGAGAGTCACAGAAGAGGGTGAGAAGGCTGAGGGATATAGCGGAGGTTTATATAATGGAGATCCCATTTGATCTTAGTTTGGGCAAGTGTGATACACTGAGAAAGTAACACAGGCTCACCACAGCTTAACAAAAGACATCTGACAGTAAAAACACAATCAATCATCACAATCATTCATAGATGAAAAGCGTAAAAGCCACTATATGTAGATGTTTTTATGTTATTATAGCTTCTTTCAAATTGTTCTTTATGGTTAAAATGATGCAGCTGCATGTCTTCCTGTGATATTCCCACAGGGAGGCACCAAAGTCAGGCATTTTATAATCCTGCAAATAGGTGGCCTTAAAACAACTTTAGAAACAGCACAGGCCAGTTTTTCTGTTCTTTTGAAATATGTTATACAGACATAATCATATTTACGGATATTTTCTAACCCATGTAGGTGCAGCTGGGAAGGACACATCAAGCAGCAATGGTGACCTGCTGCTCCGCCTCCACTCCCAGTACCCCGGAGACATCGGCTGCTTCTCCATCTACTTCCTCAACGACATGGTCCTGGATCCAGGACAGGCCATGTTCCTGGGAGCCAACGAGCCACATGCGTACCTTTATGGAGGTCAGTTGATGCCATTTGTTTATATTCATGATATTTAGTACTCTAGATCAGGGGTTCTGACACTTCATTGTCAAAGGTCCGCATCTGACTATTACTTAAGGTAGGTGGTCCAGAAATGTAATATTCAGTTAATTAAAGTCACATCTTTCACATCTCACGTCCACATCATTTAAAAATGCTCCAATAAAATAATACTAATACTTGAAATCAAAGACAGTTTAGGGACCTGCTGTACTGGAATATTTGAGTTTGCTGATACAAATTTGACAAGATTGTTTTTCATAGATTTAAAAAGAAAACTGTCTTTGTGGAAATTAAAGGGATATTATTATTTTAGCATCTAATTATTGGAAGTGCTGGAGTAAAAGAAGAGATAAGTTTTAACAGATGTAGACCTATTTTAACTAGGCTGAGGAAAATGAGAGATAAAATTACCTTCCTGGCCATTCCTGTATAGATTTCTGGGTTTATGAGGTGCCCTTGAAGGCACCATGACGACCCTTTTGGAGCACATATCCTTCGCCGTAAAAAGCAGTGCAGATTGCAACGTTTAAGACGCACACACAAATTCACCATGAAGTCCATCAGAGAGTGTCAAACTCTGGCAAAGGCCGCAGAGGAGGGAATAATTTTAGTTTTGTTGTCAGTCCCTTAGAAATATTTTCTAAATGCTTTTCTCTGACCTCAGCTCTCTGTCAAACAGAGAGGGATTACAGTGTCTTCACTAGCAGCTGCCCTAACAGACCAGAATTCAATGCAGCTATTAAATTTCGTGGGTTCACCTTTATCTTTGGAAAAGTTGTCAGTCTTGCCTTCCCTATAACTGTTCCAGTCCATCCAAATATTCATCCTGCAGTTGAGTGTTATTTTACACTCCCTGTCAAAAGGCATTCTGGGAAATCACTAACATGAGAAGTAGATGAGGCGAGTGGAAGAGATGGAATAACTCTTGTAATGCATTTAACATCACCGTGTAAGAGTATCTCAGAATTGATTTTTCCATTTGAAGGAAAGTAGATTGCCTGCTCTGTTTATTTGAAACTTGCTTTTCTTTTCTGTACCTTCCATTTAGACTGCATCGAGTGCATGGCCTGCTCCGACAACACAGTGAGGGCCGGTCTGACACCCAAATACATCGACGTTAACACGCTGTGTGAGATGCTGAGCTACAGCCCCGCCCCCGCCAGCTCCAAAATCTTCCCATGTGTCCAGGATGCTTCAGACCCCTGCGTTTCTCTGTACGACCCCCCAGTGCCAGACTTCAGCGTCATAAGGATACAGGTAGGAAATTTCAGCTTACTGAAGAGGGATATGCACCCAATGGCCACTTTATTAGGTACAGCTTTAAAATCGAATGCAAATCAAAACTGTTCTACCACCTATTTCGGTTTTATCTGTCCCTCCTGCAGGTCCCAGCCTCAGTGAAGCAGTACACTGTTGCTCCCGTCGACAGTGCCAGCATCCTCCTGGTCATTGAAGGCGACGCCATGGCAACCTCTGCCGCTGCCCTCTCTGACGTCACACTGAGGCGGGGCACTGTCCTGTTCATCTCGGCCAACGAGAGCGTCTCCCTGCACATCACTTCCCAGTTGGGGATGAACATGTTCCGAGCCTGCTGCCTGCTGTAGTTGTGAGTCTGTAGCTGTGTGTGAAAGTGCATACTACCTGTGTTAATTTCCCTCTGGTTCGACTCAGCAAGGTCTACACAGATTGAGCCCAATGATTGCTGTGCACTTTCAAACACGGCGCACCAATGCCCGTCTGTGCCCGCTGCTCCCCCCCAACCCTAACTCGACCTGCGGACTTCTGTGCCGCCTCCAGCAATGTTCTTTAGCTCTAGAATCCAGCAGTAATCCACTGCTGCTGGATTTTACCTGCTTTTAACTCTTTTTTACCTGTAGTGGTGCATATTATAGAAAAAGCAGAGGATGTACACATCCCAAATTCTTCATAGGTGCTGGACAGAGGACACACAAAAAGAAAAACATTTCAAGTATGTCCATAATACTGAATTGGGTCCAATTTTAAATGACACTGCTCAGATCACATGATCATTGTCAGGTTCCTGATGAGGAATCTGATGGTTTATGATAAAAATCGAGCGTTTAGACTGTTGAATGAAAGTTTTTTGTTCACCTTGAGACCAGCAGTTGAGAAAACCTCACCCTAACCTCATTATATCAGTTTAATGGCTTCTGGAGCCTAAAGTCCTTTAAGCTTGCTGCTTGGAAGAAATTAAAATTTGAAAATTAAATTTTGTGAAAACAGCATAAAAAAATCTGCTGATGAATATTACAGTTATATGATCAAAGGTTCAAGAGCAGCTATTCAATAAACATAGTTTTACAAAGTAAGTAAATGTCTTGAGGAGTACTTCTGTGTATGTGAGAAAAGTAGTATAGCGTCTTTAGTGACTCTAGGAAGCATGCATGTAATTTGAAAAATTGCCTCCAGTGAAGTCACACAGTAGCTAAATTGCATTGAGGGTAATGTAGCCGGCAGGTTTTAAAATGCAAGAAGAATGCGTTGAATAAAATGGCAACATTTCTGGTTCTGCTGTATTGACTATTCATTGTGTTAGAGGAGAGCAATGCTAAACCAGTGGACTGCACCTTCATTACCCACAATGCAACTGAGTCACTCAGTGACAACACTGGAAGCAATTTATCAGATTACATGCAGCTTCCCTGATTCAGCTGCATACTTCTGGAAGAAGCACATAGAACCCTGTTTCAGCAAATGAATAAAAATAAAAATAAACACTTTTGATGAGATTGTTTTCTCAAAAACAAAAATCTCCATCTCCTGATTATAACAGTGAGATACAGTTAAAAGGCTGAAATTACTTTATTTCTAATTGGTTGCCCTTCAGTGTTTTGGACATTTTTCCTTTTTATTCCTAAAACACTTCCAGCTGTATGTTCTTATCTTCCAGTTTGACAACAGTAACACACTAACAGTGATTTACTCACATCGCACTGAAGCAGGGTAAGGGATATGTTTACACTGGTGCAGTGCACCAACACTCACTGCTTTCTGCAACTACAGAACCACCTTGTTGAGGACTGACTGAGCATGTCTGTTCTACAAGCCAGCAGTTTTCCTTTTGCAGGAATAACTGGTGCAACTTCCTGTTTCATCATTTTAGTTTAGCTTGAACGAGTAAATATCCTCTGGGGAAAAAAAACGTCAGTATATCAACAGTTGAGAGTATATAGTGTAATACTGAGATGCCTGTGCATGTTTGATTTAAAGCAGTGATACTGGAGACAGTGTAAAATATTACTGCTTTTAACTGTTACCAGTGCATGATTACAGTCTGGAAACTTCTCCTGTAAAGTAGTGAACAATCATAAAAATGAAACAGAAAACAAAGCAGGAGCGAAGCAAAAGGGCCGCTAACTATTTTCATCCCATGAAGCACGACAACATGGGAACAAGGAATGCATATTAAAACTCAAAGTTCTATAGTATATGATTAAAAATGCACTACAGCTGCTTATTGCATACATAAACAATTCGACCCCGGCCGGTTTACACGTCCACGTCTTGTACAGTTGTACAACAAAATGCTGCATTCAGTTTTATAGTATTAAAGGAACAATCAAGTCTGTATTTCTTCGTATTTGAAGCCAAATTTTTCAGACTCTGCATGTTTTTGTTGTTTGTACTGATCATCATTACATGTCATAAAATAAGAATTAAACCCTGTGTCCACACTGTATTATAAGGGTTTCCTGTATATTATGCCATCATGGGGTGAGTGGTTTATCTTTACAGTGAAATCTTTTATGGTGACCAATTTCCAACATATAATAACTTGACAAAATAACTTGATTATTTCAGTACGGTGCAAACTTGTGCTCAATATTCCAGTTCATACCAGGGTCAGTCTGATTTCAATCAGTCCTAAAGTGGACTTTTCTTGTTGCAACAGTTTTTATAGGTAATCTTGAGTCAAATATTTGAGAATGAATGCACTATCAGCCTGCCAACCCACCAGTAAGTAAATATTTCTCTGTTTGGTTTGACTACAGTGGACTGAGCCAACACTGGTGATGCTTTTACTGACTTCAGTGATCTTTAAGCTTGTCCTTTATATAGATGCAATAAACCTTAAGCTGTTTGTTGTCGCTAAGATTGTTGAAAATGTATGAGAATATTAAAAAATAGAAGAGTGTTCATTTTTCAAATCACTGCATCTTTTTGATTAACAAACCATTACCTCAGATCCATCCTTCTGCATCTCTAGAACCGTACAGCCTTTAGTTATTTTTGTTAACCTTTTTTTCTATCAATTCCCAATGTTTCAAACTGTGTCGGATTTCGATTTCCCATTTAACAATCACAACTTGTTACTGATCTTGTTTTGGGGTTTTTAACATTTTTCACATTTAACTCATGTCCTTCAAATGCACATTAATCTGAAGGCCATAATGTTTAACCTGAATTATTTTATTTAACTATTATGTGAATATTTCTTGGAATATTTCTCTAGTGAAGGCATGGTTTAGCATTTTTGATGATTATGGTGATACTGTAGCCTGGGACTGCAGAGAACATCTGTAATGTTTAAGTGGTTTAATAAAGCCTTGTTCTGTTACTACACTGTCTGAACTCCTTATTTGTTTGTGCTGCATCTGTACCGTTTTTTGATTAAACCTTACAATAACACATTCATGTCCTGATAACCTAGTGAACTTTAAATTATAGCCGTGCCATAAACAGCCATGTTGCCTATGAATTAAATCATATAATAATAGTCTGTTCATATCATGTGACTTTATTATGTCTTTTGTAAAGAATTTTGCCATATAGTATGGAAGCCCATAAGAGACTTTATTCAATTTAAAATGTAATTCTACAATAGGATTATAATTTTTCGCATGTGTGTTATTTGATAACAAAAAACAATCATTCAGTTTGCATTTCATTTTCACATACTTGTAAGCACTAATTTTATTTGAACACTCTGGAGCAGTCATTGAAGATGACTGTATTGAATGCTGATCTGATTTCACATTAGCAGAAAATTTCATTTAAATTTTAAATGTGACTTGAATAAAGCTTGCACAATTGTAAATGATAAATTTATTCTCATCTTAATACAGTAACAGAGTGCACATGTATGTTAAAATGCCAATTGAATTAATGCATTTATACAGTATGTGGGAAATTATAATGCTGTTGTGGAATTACATTTTCATTTTTAGTTTTACTTTGTAATTTTTAATTAAGTCCCCCTATGTGCTTCATTATTATAGTGAGATATAATCTACCAGGCCTACTTGAAATATTCATGTTTTTAAAACACCAACCAGCAATAAAGTATTATCATTTGGGATATGGTGTAGAAATATAATACATTTATTAGCAGATTTATATACCAGCAATAAAACGTTTTTCATCGAAATCTGAATGAGTGAATTCACAGTACATACATCAAGTTTTCGTCAGTCATCATCGATTTTCCACTGAGTGATGACCAAAAACCAAACTAGGAGACACATTTTAAAGTCTGGCCACCAATCAACTACATTTTCACCATTTACAAATCAAATAAACAGATGTCGGAATCTCTTTTTGCTGAGAAATATTCAACATGGATAAAAACAATGTGCCTGTTTGCTGCAGGTGAAATTATTGGTCAAGATGTAGCAAACAGCATGTTTAAGAGATAAAAGGTTTGCCCTCGTGACCCTCGTGTCTCCAGTCTGGTCAGAATTGTCCAATACATGAAAGTGCATGAGAGTGACACTGAGATTTACATTTGAAACGCCAGACTGACAAAGCCAAGTACGATTGTCTTGAAGAAGTAACGGCCCAATTAGGCTGAGGAAAAACCCATCACACCCTAATCTAAACACTGCATCTGACCAAAGAAGTGTTGCACTGTGTTTGTACGTTACCCTCACCTTTCAAAAGCTCATCCAGTTGTGCTGAAGTTTAAAAGTTTTTCTTGTTGCTTCACTGGAGACGTCTGAAGTGATTTTCAGACGTTTTTCGCTTGTTCCGCCATCAACTGTTGGAGGAAACTAACAGATTCGACTTAGTTTGCAATTTCTTTTTTCAACCTGAAAATAATTTATTCATGTAGAAAGTTTTATGACTCATTAAGTTCTCCAACTCGGCGTTCTTCTTTGCTCTCTGTGACCTTCACAGTCTGTCTGATGTGCTCCAACAGGGGTTGATGTTCTGTTATCTGACAGGACACTTTGGATTTAGGAGTTGGCTTGTTCTCCATGGTATTCAGAGTGAACCTGTGCCTACAGATCAACTCCGGTGTGGGCTGAAGCAGACTATACAGTGCCTGTAATGCTCGCACATCCTCCAAAGCATCATGGGCCTTGTAGTTCACACCCAGCAGCTCCCTAACCAGGTTCTCCTGTCGAAAACTCTGCAGGCAGCGGTCCTTCAGCATCTCACGAGCCAGTGGGAGTGTGTCAACATAGCCTGAGACTGACGACTCAAACTCTGCTCTGAGGTCTAGTTCATCGAGGGCTCGAGCCAGCAGCCGGCAGTCGAAGCGACGAATGTTGTGGCCTATGATGAGTGGGCGTCCCAGCATTTGAAGGAAAGCTATGAAGGCGACCAGGACCTCTCGCAGGGAGTTGGTGAGGACAAGTTGTTGATGGAGGTACAGTCTCTGTCTGCGGACCCTGAAGCCGTTCACTCTGGCTGCTCCTCGCTGCATTCGACACCCAGGGATGACGTAGAGGTTGAGTGAGTGTCCTCCACTCACTGCAGCCAGCTGGACGATCTCGCAGCTTTGACCTAGAGAAAACTTGTAAATTAATCGGCAACTATTTTGATGATTGTTTAGTCGGTTTAGGAACATTTTTAAGAAAGAAAGGCAAAATTATCTGATTCTAGCCTCTAAAATGTGAATATTTTCTGGGGTTTTTTGTTTTTAAAGTAAACTGAATATCTTTGGGTTGTGCACAAAAGAAGACATGTGATGACGAAATCCCATCGTTTTCTGATATTACATTGACCAAACAGTTAATCGACTAATCAACATTGAAAATAATCTTCAGGTGCAGCCCTAGTAGGTGGAATCAGAGTATAAATTAATCAACAAGAGGTCAAAATCATACTTTCCCTGGTATTTTATCATGATGATAAATTATCCTGAAAATCAACTGAAAAACTGTTAATAGATAAAATAACCAGACGATAATGTCTGTCTTGAACTAGAAAGCATTTTCTTAGGGACACACCTGGCAGGTGTTACCTTAACTTTATTTATTTATAATTAAGCAGGCAGAGTGAACTGATCTATGTTTAGTCTTTTCAGTCATTCATTTAACTTGAAATTAATTAGAAAACAGTTAAACTAATTAACAACTAATTAACAGTGATGATGCTGGACCCCCTGATGTCCAGTGCCCACAACACAAACGCACCCACATTTAGAGAAACAATGTAGACATGTCTTACGATTAACCCTCAGAAAACAAACACATGCGTGACTAACAACACATGGACACTTCATGGCATGACAGTCAACTTTAATCTGTCAGTATTCATATAAGAGAATAAATGATGTTACCCAGTCCAGTTGTCTCCAGATCAAAGAAAACCAGCGGCTGTTGAGACTTTTCACCTCCGCCTGGTTCTGATGTTTGCATCCCTCCACTGCTAGTTTCAATCACGATTCTGAAACCTGACAGCGACGTTTAGTGAAATAAACAAATCAAAGACACAGTACAGACACTGTCAGTGCGTATTTAGCTAGCTTTAGTGTGTAGTGAACGCCTGGCAATATGAAAATCTTCCCGCCCTGGTTTTAAATACCTGCGTGGACTGACAGCCTCGACCCGAGACTTTCAAAACAAAAGCCTCGTTGATGATGAATTTACACGAAGAGAACCAGAAAAAGCCGAACATTAAAGCATACACTTGTCTAAAATGTATGTAGTTATTATGTGGGGTGTGTCGGTGGCAAGTTAAAGTATCAATTTCCAACAAAAACAAGATTGTTCAAAGAAAATCCACTTCCCCAAATCTATTACTCTGCGCAAGCGCAGAAACTCTTTCTTCTTCATGTGTAACATAAGGAACTAATACAAGCGTCCCAGGCACAGTGCTGCCCCCCAAAGGAGGCACATAGACACGCAACGAGACAGAGAAAGTATCCAGAAGTCACACGAAAAGATGTTGTGTTAAAATAGTACTTGAGTAGAAGTGAAAGGTACCAATACAAATAGTAGGCATTTGATATACTTTGATATCATAATTCATGTTCAGGCATTACATGTTCTTAAGTAAATTGTAAAACTAAATATATGTATTATGCTGTATGCAATGGGTGAACTAATGACCCACTTTACCAATTATCGGATCTGATTGCATCTTTAGATGATCTGCGAATCAGTGTTTTTTTAAAAAAAAATCTGATTGCCGATCAATTTAATTAATCTAAAAAGTGCATTGATCTGCAGAGTAACTGCTAAGTAAAACAGAAATATCATATAATGTAAA
>OMLP01000532.1:2390-18822 GCA_900302685.1 Spondyliosoma cantharus | reverse complement strand
AGGCGAAACAACAGAATGAGAAGCGAGGAGCGGACAACGCCGACTTACCACGTGTAGACGTCGCCACAAACACCCAGAAGGGCTTCCAGTGAGACCATCCAGCCCCGCGGCACCAGCGTTCTGCCACACTGCAGCGAAAACAACTGTGTCACCACGCCAAAGATGCTCCAAGGCCAGCAGAGCCACACCACCTGATCCTCACCACACCAACATCAGCTCCGCCACGCCAGGCCACAGCCACCACCGGGGACGAGCGGAACAGCAAAAGGAGGGAGCGCGCCAGGTGAGGCCAGTATACTATATAGGGGTGCGCCCCGCCCGTCCGCCAGTGTACCAGATGGACACCGCGCCCCGTTGTGAGAAGGAGTGAGCATGTTCCGGCTACAAGTAGATAACTGTGGTGTTTTCATACTGCCGTTTTTTTTTTTTACATCCCTTTGCACAACAGGAATTTATTTATTCGTTAAAAAAAAACACAAAGAAAGGGCATTTTTGCTTGAGTTGAGGAGACATTTTAGATCCTGGAGACTTAATCCACAATTGCTAACAAGAAAACGATTCTGTGAATATTTGGAGACCCAGATGGAAGTATTTTTTGAAGCAAATGATAAAGACGACATCTCCCCAGTTCTTTTATAGGAGTATTTCAAAGCATATATAAGAGGATGCATTATTTCATATCAGTCCTCACAAAAGAAACGCAACAATCAAAAACAGGCTGATCTAGAGGAGCAGATACGAAAATTAGGTGCAGAAAACGCCGCCCAGCCTTCTGCAGAGAAATACAATAAAATCTCATCCCTCCAGAGCCGGCCCTGGGCATAGGCAGTATAGGCAAATGCTAGGGGTGCCGTCATCCGCGGGGGGTGCCGAAAACGGGGGGAGAAAAAAAAAATAGAATAATAAAAAAATAAATATTTTTTACCAGTGCCATAACTACTATTATTTCGAAATATTATATAAGCCCACAGCAACATAACGTCATAGCAAAGCCTATTAAATAACGGAGAGGCCTTTTTTCTGGGTTCTGGCTCGTTGCACTGTACCTGTCCTCTGTGAGGGCGGGGGGTCGAGAGGCGAGCTGCCTGAATCTGACCGGACCGAGACCCCAAGACCAAGAGAGAGATTAAAGATACTGTAGCGGAACCACAAGGTCCCAAAGACTGAAATCATCGGACGGCCAGGGAAGAGAAGGAGAGAAGAGGAAGAGCAACGTGAAGAAGATACAGGTACAGTAACGTCAATGTGATGAAGTGATTGAAATTAATATTTTAATGTATCGTAGTTACCGTTGTTGGAGCGGAGTGTTAGCTTGCTAGCTTACTTCGGATGATAGCAGCATTATTTAATAATCAGTAAATAGCTGAGTCGACGTGTGTTAACATTAGGCCTGTTCAGGTGTTATTTTAACCTGTTGGCTTGTATGTCAGTTAAAATGCTATTAGTTTTCCATCCCCTTTGTAAGTAATAGGGTCGTTGTAAGCCTTTGGTTTATTGTGTCACAGTTTATGTTTGTTAAAGTTTACATCAGTGTTAAAGTGCAGTTAAAGTGTATTACTGTTAATACTCCACATCTTAGCTTTCCCATATCATTCATAGGCAAAATAAACACTGTACTTGCACTGTGGTTAGACTGAATTGCATTGCAATGACAATAAAGTTGAATGAATCTCATCACATTTTCATTATTAGTCTATATTAGTCTTATGTATAGCACACACCAAGCATCTGTTTTTTTATTAAAATGTAACATGCAGTGGTCACACTTCTCTTCTCTCTTCAGATTTTAAACTTTTTAAAACACTTTTAAAACATTTCACCACCAGCCCCAGTGAGTCAGTGACACAGCATCAGGTGCTCCTGTCCCTCTCAGGACTAAAGGCTGCACCTATAGACCCTGCTGACTGGCCATCTCTTCTAACTGACAAAGAGGGTTAGTTCACAGAGGACCAGTTCAAATAAAAAAGTAGTTACACATTTACCAAAAACAAAGATGGGAGAGTGTCAACATGACTTTTGTAACAGAGTCTTAGTCAATGCTGAAAAAATCAAAAGAAGCTGGCTGATGTACTCAAACAGAAATGAAAGCTTGCACTGATTCTGCTGCTAAATGTTTTCTCCATAAGAATACAGACTTAATAAGGAAGGTCTAAAGGACTGGAACAATGCAAGCCACTTGCTGAAGGTTCATGAGGATAGCCAGGAGCACAATACCTACATGGTAACATGGAAGGAGTTGGAGGTCATTTTGCAAAGGGACTGACAATAGATAAGTGAGAGATGGCACTCTGAGGCTGAGAGATGATTTGTTTGTGCCTTATTTATATTGTATTTTTATCACTTGTTTCTTTCTTCAGTTTTTATTTGGTGTGATATTTTTGACTTAAAAGAAATACAATCTTGAATACATGCAGTTTCTGTGTGAGTGTATGAAAATTGAATGTGAAATTGACTGCGATGCAAGGGGGCACCGGCTAAGATCTTGCCTAGGGCACCAAATTACTCAGGGCCGGCACTGCATCCCTCAAATATCAGCTCAATACACTTTTCTCTGAAAACATTTCTAAAGCCTTTACTTTCACTAATCAGACTTTTTTTTAATTTGGGGATGAACCTCATAAACTGTTGGCAAGACAACTGCAGAAAAGGGAAAGTGATAGGGCAATTCACAAGATAAGATCAGGCACCGGCACGCCTGTCACTTCGCACAACGATATTAATAATGCATTTCGCCAATATTATGAAGTTTTATACAGCTCCCAGGCACATGCACCTGAGACGATGAAACAGTTCCTAAATGCATGTCAATTATCAACATTGTCGGAGAGTGATCAGAATTCCCTAGGAATGGAAATTACAGAAGGAGATATAAGGAAAACAATCAATTCCCTGAAGAATGGCAAAAGCCCGGGACCAGACGGAATATGTAATGAGTTTTATAAAAAATTTGGCAATATAATATCTTCATTTCTTCTCAGGATGTATAAGAAGTCCTTGGAGGATGGCAATTTACCATCTACACTGAATGAGGCCACAATAACGCTTATTCCAAAGAAGGGGAAGGACTTAGAGCAGGTGGGCTCATATAGACCAGTGTCACTATTAAATTCTGATTTGAAAATCTTGGCTAAAACTCTGGCTTCAAGACTCAGTCCTCTCGTAACCAAACTGATACATCCGGATCAGACCGTGTTTATCCCAGGCAGACACCTACTTCACAATGTTAGACGCCTACTTAATATTCTGTATTCCCCCAGACATCCAAAGGAAGATCTGTTCATTCTGAGTTTAGATGCTGAAAAGGCTTTTGACTGTGTAGAATTCCCATATTTATATGCTGTATTAGAAAAATTTGGTCTTGGAACAAGATTTATCTTGTGGATAAAATTACTTTACTCCAATCCTAGTGCCAGAGTTCTCACTAATCAGACAATGTCAGGGACAATTAACCTATATAGAGGCACTAGACAGGGGTGCCCTCTTAGCCTACTGTTGTTTGCACTAGCACTAGAACCCTTAGCGGCGACCGTTCGCACAAATAAGGAGATTCATGGTTATGATACAGATTACACCTCAAATAAAATATCACTACATTTGACCTGAGTAGCACTGGGTGGGTCGGGACGGGGTGGGTCAAGGGAGGGAGTTATGCACTTAATTACTTTGTTTTTTGTTGTTGGTTTTTTTTTGTATATTTTTCTATTTTTTCTCTATTTTTTCACTTACCTGTAGTACCTTTTTGTTACTTATGTCACAAAATAAGCATTGCATAAACCAAAGATGGCTGTATTTTTGATGTACTGTTTGCTTCACCATAAAAACATTTGAAACAAAAACACTAAAACACTAATTATATTTCAAAAGTTATACAATGCAGGAATTCTTTCAAGAACAATGCATAGACTCCTAGTCCAACAATTGCTATCCTGGATATTTCTGGGCTTCAACCCTTTAGCCATCACATAAAATTCATCAGTTACACATACACTAGGGACAGCTGTGTCTCAGGGGTAGAGCCTGCGTCTTGTTATCGGAAGGTTGCTTGTTCGATTTCCCTGGTCGGCACCCTGCATGACAGCCATCGCCATCAATATATGAATGTATGTAAGAATTACTGTAAGTCGCTTTGGACAAAAGCATCTGCAAAATGCCCTAAATGTAAATGTAGATACAAATGGCCATAGCACACTGGTGAGATCTATTCAAACTACAACCTGTTACTGTCTTTGGTGCATGGCCAGGCATGTTATCATGTAAGAGTTTATTTAGCTGATTTTATTTTCTCTCACTCTTCATCATCATTCAGTTCATATTTGTGATGAGTTGAAAGTAAAATGTCTTTCAGGTCCAACTTGTAAGATTAATCTTGTGAGTTTTCCATAAAAGTGGCTTGGGCCAAAGGGGTTTGTGTTGAACAGCTTCTTTTGTCCAGCCACTCTTTGATGTTATGCACAAAAGCAGTTTAAAAAAATGCATTACTGATGCAATGAGTGGCTCTGAAGAATACAAACGTACAAGTGAGCATAAATCATCCATCGGCCACCCAAACAAGTTAGTTTCTCCAATTTGGAGACCTGCACCCACATTGCATGTCACCTCTATCTGTCCCTGTCAGCTATATTTCCTTTTGAATTATGCTGAGGAGCACAGCTTTGGGGATGATTTCTTTATTGTTTTCATTATCTAATTTAAAGATCAGAGAGGGTTCTTTCAGTAATTTTAAACAGGTTTTTTAACTATCTGACTTGCTGATTCTGATATGGAGAAATCCTTCTTTTATCTTCTAATGATTGACAGTCGGCAAAAATATTTCTGTACCCTTTTTCTCATAGTTTGAGTGTTAAATTGACTGGCACAGAATCGGTTATAGCCGACACTGACCATCCCTACACTTCTGCAAAAACTAAAAAATGTGATTAAAAACTTGTTAGGAAAGAGAAGGCAATGTTTTATGATTTTTAAAAAAAAATTTTTTAATGATTTTAGACTGATGAAGATTTACCAAAAGGGTGGCTGCTTAACCCCGATTTTCTTACTGTATGAACCATGACTGTGTGTGTGACTTATTGGCTGTGTGGAAGAACAACAGTAATTAAAGGGACAGTTCTTCCCCAAATCAAAACCTCTTTCCTCCTACTAGCAAAGCTAGTGAGTTTTGGAGATATCGGGTGTGGAATTCTCTCCAATATAAGCTTGTAGTGCTCAAAGCGCCAAAAAAAAACTCAGCAGCAATGTCTCTTTCCAGAAATCATGACTTTGTTAACAGTGATAATCCACAGACCTTGTTGGGAAAAAAAATTTCATGGGAATTATTTTCTCTCCACCAAACTACACCCACTAATCTTAGTGTTGAAGAATTTGAGCAATATTAACAGATTACTTTTCTTCCAAATGTCCCAAATGCAGGAAGACAAATCTTGGTAAATTCAGCTAGAAAGAAAGAAAAGAATAGGTATTTGGTACACTATAAGTGGAAGTCCATTCCCACGCTGGCTCCTGATGACCACCTGTTGTTTCAGTGTGCTCTGTCTGCTTCCAGTCTAGAGGAATCCAACCCAGAGAAAAGTAATAAAACAAGACGTCTGAATGCACAAAGCAGGCAGAAACATCAGAAGTATTTCTTCTCTTCGGTGAGCAGCTCCAGTGGAAACACACTGACTGAACTGTACAGTGTGTGGGGCCTGAAAGACAGCAGCAATTTTATGAACCCCAAACTTGCTCCTGATGTGCAGTTGGCACCATGCATGGCAGCCTCCGCCATCAGTAAGGGTCCTGCAATGGGCTGGCAACTCATTCAGGGTGTACCCTGGCCTTCGCAAATTGAGTAACTAGGATAGGCTCCAGAAATCCCCCTGAAAAAGGGGGAAACATCACCGCGACCCTCAGGGAAAAAGCGGAAATAGAAAACAGAACAAATTGTGGTAAAATACTCAGCAAAATTGTTTTTTTTCATGTCATAAAAATTGTTGTACATTCATAACATGAACTTTGTGAATATCTCTTAAAAACACAAGTTGCATATAAGCTCACTTGGTTAGTAAAGAGTAGAGTGAGAAAAATATGCACATGAGAGAAGTTATCCGTGGGTTTAATAGTGTGAAACGAGTCACGTGATCAGCTGGACAAGATGGTGGCTTAGGACAGATCCTGCTCAACCCAGCATTGCTATTTTTATTGATTTTCACCGTTATGACAACTATTACTTTTCTCATTTGAATGCACCGATGACTGTTAATACGCCATGACCAATTCGAGCAAGAAATCTGAACCAGGCCTTGCTGTAAAGACGAGAGGGAAGTCCAACATGGAGGCCATAGCGGAGGCTGTACTTGAAAAACAATGTGGCTACCTGGAGACTCGCTTCGACAAACTTCAGTAGATGGGAGAAGACACGGAGGCACGGAGCAAGTGCTGCAACGTTCGTGCCATCGGGCTACCAGAAGGGATCGAAGGGTCCAACGCGGTCCAGTTCCTCACAAAATCGCTACCGTAGTGGTTGCCCACCCTGAGCCGTCTAGAGGGCGAAATCATGCGTGCTCACTGTGTGTACAATGACAACAACAGAAAGAAATCCGGTCCCCGCGCCTTAATCTTTAATACGCTCCGGTACACAACACGCCAACTCATCCTTCGCGCTGCAAAGAAATCCCCGCTCATGATGAATGGTTGGCCGGTTCACTTTTCACCCAACTACAGCGGCTACACTGTCAAGCGCCGACAAGCTTTCACCCAAGCCATGAACATGGCCCGAGCTAAAGGAGTGGAGTTCTGCTCTACCCCACCATACTGAAAGTTAAAGCTGCTGGCAAAACGGAGGCTTTCCAGTCAGAGGATGAGGCCGAGATCAGCTCCCTTCCGGCGTTCCCACCTGCGGCTGGGAATGACAACTTGGAGCCCGGTCAATCGGACGAAGCTGCTGGGTAACCATGTCTAGTTGGACTGAATCAGCCTGCACGTTGCCTGGATTAAAGTGATGATCATCACTTGGAGCTCCTGCCACAGTAGGGGTGTGTTAATTCAGAGAGTGCGACATGTTTTACTTTTTCTATTCCCTTTATGATTAGCGAGATGTGACTTCTCTAGCCTGGCCTGCATTAGCAGTTAATTTACAATCCCTTTGATCCGTAATTATTTTTATTTGTTGATGCTTAAGCAACCAGGCATTTTCCTTTTCTAAGAACAGCACTGAGCATACCACCACTTTATTTTTGTGTTTTGTCTCAGACATAGAGTTTGTTTGCTGTTCATATATCTGGTTAGCCAGTTAGTCACTGCCACCAGGCATGAAGAGGACAATCTTATTAGACCAACCGTCACACTTGGTCATTTCTAACTTTATATTTACTATGGACACAAAGACTTGGCAGCTCACTCTGGACTGATCTTAATGGTTCTGTTTATTAACCGCTGGGTTTGAGGTTGAAGTTTGATCCTTTGTGGCCCCATGTTCATACTAGATCACGGATCAACATATGAGGGTCTTATTATTTTTTCTTGGTTTAGTTATTTTGAGCCTTACTGTTCATAGGGTTTTATGTATTATGTTGTTGTTTATCGGGCACCTTCAAGGGGTATTGGGGGGCAAGCTGATGTTTTTGTTATTATCATACTTTGGGAAACAAGAGTTGAACTTGAAACTATTAATTAAAGGAGGGGTACACACATTTTATACTTGCATCTGTCACACCAGTTGTTCAGTTTGACAGAATATGGAGGTATGATTGCCCCAATTTGGACTCTGATTTTGATTGGTCACAGGTCTGGGCAAATATTGGAGAGGCTTCCTGCAATCCGGACCACCAGCAGATCCACTTTAACTATGTACACAGAACATATTTGACCCCTCGCAAACTCAATTGTATGAAGTTGATAAGTGACCCCTTGTGTAGCCTATGTTCTTTGAAGGCCTCTGGCACATTTTTGCGTATGATGTGAAATTGTCCTCCAGTCTCACAGTTCTGGTCCAAGGTGGCAGCCAAGCTCTCTGATATGGTATCAGTGACCATACCAGTGACTATACCTTTCCTTTTGCTAATTGATCTGTCAGAGGTTAATATTACTAAACTTAAAAAGAGCATTGTACTAGCTGACCTGACAGCTGCCAAGAAGTTGATAGCCTTACGATGGAAACCTCCCCATTCTCTTACCATCAGACACTGGGCACTTACCTTCCTAGATGTAATCTATCTAGAACTGTCTACTGCTAGAATTAATGGCGCTAGTGAGGCTTCAATGAATAACTGGTGTGCAGCAGCTGATTCGCTGAAAGAACTTACGAGATAAGCTCCTCCCTTTCTTAATGCATTTTAGTGAGACTCTTAACCTCCTTGTTTCCCTTGATTGAGACTGAGTTTGTGTGTGTGTGTGCACGTGTGTGTGTGTGGGTATGTGTGTATGCACACGTCACATATATGTTCCATAGGATGTCAGTAGATCTGAGAGAGCGTACCAGTATGAGTGTGGCGCTGGGGTGGGGGTTGGTTCCCCTTTTCTCTTTCCCTTTTTTTTTTTATTCATTTATTTATTTATTTATTTTATTTTAATTTTTTTAAATTATTTTTTTTATGTCCTTTTGATTTGGTTTGGTTTTGCTTGCACCTTAATTAGGTGCAAGGTTATCACCATTACTATTATTTTTCCATTGTTTAGCTGTTACAGTCAATTTTGTACTGTCACTATTGTCCATTAATGAGTCATGTTTTTTGGTTGTAACTTGTATTCTTGTTTGAATAAAAACATTTGATCACAAAAACAACTTGTGGTTGAGATATATGATCAGGCACAGCTAGAGTGTAAGCCATTTCATCCACTTCATCTGCAACAAAGCTGTCGGCATTGGGATTTAATTTACCTGCTTCTTGTGAATTGTTCTAAAATAAGAGTTCGTGCCATCTGACAATTGTGAGCCACACTGTGAGTTGATTTCCAGGACTTAAAGCTTTGCACTTTTTGCTGCCAATTCCGTTTCAAGCTCCAATTTTTCCTTTTCTCTCTTAACTTTTCCTCTTCAGCTTCTATTTGATGTTTCCGTTTCAATGTTGAAACACGCTCCATCAGAGCCACGTGGTCGGCCTTAGCTTTAATGCGTTCAGATGATGTCGAGGAGATCCGTGATAGCCGAGAGTGTGACTTGACAGAAGGTCCTTTTAAGTTAAGGAAAGACTTGTGCATCTCACTTGCGTCTTGGTAACATTTCATAAACTTGGCAAGCTCGGAATTCACTAGTTAACGTCCGGATGTTTTCCAAACATCTTTTGGCTTGTTTGAATTTTTGACTCACTTTTTACTTACTTTTTTCCTGACACATTTCCACGTAGAAACCGAAACCTTTAGTGATAAACTTAATGTGTCTTTTTACTGACGACGTTTCAACATCACTCATACCTCACTTTACATGCCGTAACAGACACCTTTAGCGTTTCTTCCATCCTTCAGTCGTGGCTAATGCAGGCAAAAGGCAGCAAAAACAACAGCCGTGGCTACAGGCTCAACAGATCCACTTCATCACACATGGCACTAGTGCGTAAAAGTATTGCGCAATGATTACGTGCTGCATTTCAACACTGTCCATCTTCAAACTTCATATACAGTAACTTGTACGTCTGACTGTGAAACACTGAACGTCAAACTCCACTCGTTTGGCTGTTTTCCAATTACCGCTTGCAGTAGTATTGCATACCAGTATGTTGTGAAGAGACGTAGTTGTTGATCCGTGCCATGAGGAGTTTTCCTGCTGATGCAGAACAAAGAGAGCGATGAATGAAACACACCGCTCCGCTCATCCATCCAAAGTCCAAAGGTCCCACTAGTCTAATACTGAGGGGTCCTTGCTTTTAGTCCAAGGGCAGGTTTTTTTTCTTTATGTAGCGCCGTTTGTCCATAAATCAATTTAACTAAAACTTGTCAAAATCAAAAAGGGCCACTTCGGCACCATGGGGGTGAATCGTACGCAGGCAAGAAGTCATAATGTCCATTCAAAGGTCTTATTTTCTGCTAATGATTTATTTGTCCCAAAAAACAAGCAGGCAAAAACAATATAACAAACAAATCCTGTTTTCTGTATGCCTCTCTTGCGCTGGTCCTCCACCTGCGTTCAAACCTATATAATCCCCAGTGCCCAGTGCTACCCAATTTACAAAGAAAACAAAGAACTAAATTAGCGAAACAAACCAATAATATTTAGCTCAAATTACTAGCAATAAAAAATAATGTCACAAATTGAATCAAAAATAAAACTATACTAATCAAACATTATCAATAACAAACAAACAACCAAATAGCTCCAACACCCACCCCTTTGTTTGTTTATCCCTCAAGGTCAACCAGACAGCGGCCCCACCCAGGCCCTGCCCACTGTAACGCCCCGTCGCCCAGAGCCCAGGCCACCTCAGACACCTCCTCGGCATCCTGACCGCCCTAGGACCACCGAACGACCAGATCACTATGGACCCAATATCTGTGAAGGGAACTTTGACTCGGTTGCGATGCTCCGAGGAGAGATGTTTGTATTCAAGGTAAATGTTCTGAGGTTCAAGAAACAGGGCCACAGCTAGCTTGATTTAAGTTATGAGCATAAAACATTAGAAGAGATATGTTAACCCTCCCAATGGTTTATTATATGTCCTTGCTTGGCCTACAACAGCGTAGCCATCGTGACAAGTTAACTGTGTCAATAAATTAGTTATTTGTTTCTGCAGAATCAGTTTGAGACAAATGGTGTGTGCACGGCCAACAAGGGGTCTGTTTCCATTCAGGTCCTTGTGGATTGTAAACCAACAGGGCCAGAGTTTTTTATGAGACGGAGCACTGTTAAAAGGGTGGGGTGTCATCAGGTGTTAGCCTTAAAGAGCCTCTGGACCCACACAAAACACTAAGGGCTGAGGCAGCAGTGAGCTATTAGTGGAGATTTTACCTTTAAGAAATAATGTTGTAGAAAACATTTTAATGTATCTGTTCATTCTCAAAGTTGAATCAACAGAAAATTCAGCGGCAAATATGACTCAATTTCTTCCTGTGCATTTCTTCTTCTGTCGAATAACACTATACATAGTGCAGCCCTACAAAGATCAGTAATGATGTGTTTCAGTGGGAGAGGTCATGGGAGGTGTGCAGTATCGGCAGTGTTGTACATTCTAGAGGTTTCTAGATAATAAACAATGCTGAATGTGGGACACCAGGCTTCACTGTAAAGGAGCTTCAGCTTCACTTACAGAACTATTGTCATGCTCTCTGACAACTTGACATTGAACCGTGAATCACAGCAGAGGGATTCAAACAGCTGTAGATATCAAGCAGTATAAAACTCAACAGTTAACACATCTTTAACTAGATCCCAGTAAACCTTTTTAAGCATGCCCTACATCAAGAGTGAATTTGACTTTGGGCTGAAAAACATACCATGTAGATGTTTCTGCAAAGTAGAACATGACAGAGCTCTGCCCCTCCTGTCACACAGTCTTTTAATATCTCCTATCATGGACTGTCAGTGTGTGTGACACACTGACCGGTAGTTATAAGACGCCAGCTGCCTGGACATGTGCTGCACATGGTTGGGCAGTTCTATCTGTGTTCGTAGGTTTCATTTCAGCCAGCAATGTCTATGTTCTTAGGTTTCATCCACAGTCATGAAGCTCATCTGGACAACATTAATCAGTGTCCAAAATTAACTTTGTTTGGTAAGCAATTAACTTGCTTTCCAGTGTTTCTTAAGCTAGTATGAATGGGCTGAAGCAATAGGTATACCATTTGTCAAATAGTAAAATGTATCATGGCAAAATCAAAGGTTTGTACTTCAATCAATTATTTAGACGTTTTTTTCTGCTCCTTGCAGCTGTCCAAAAGTTGAATACGAGTTCACAGTGCTTTAATATTCACTGCTTTGATTCTTAATTTTTAGCAGCGCTAGCAGTGTGGCCAAGGTCAAGGTCAAGGTAAACTTTATTATCCCACAAGTGGGAAATTCATGTGGTTACCATTGCACGTTCCATTGCTATATACTGTATAGCATTAAAAGAAAAACATAAATACAAAGCATTAAGAGAAAAAACAAGGACAAGACAGACAGTCTTGAACATTGGGGAAACATGACAAGCATGTAAAAAAAAAAAAAAATTAAATAATTTTTTCTCTGCAGGATTCTGCCACTTCACCTGTTACTTATAAATGTCAGGTGAAGAGGGTGGGTTGAGTCATTTAGGATTTGATCTGTCTTTTTTAAATTGAGGTCATTGTACAATTGAGCTCTATTGATGGCAATGTTAGTCTGTCCGCCACGTTAGTCCAGACTGAAATATTTGAGAAGATAGATGGATTGCCATGAAGTTTGATTCAGATAATCATGCCCCCCTCAGGATGAACTGTAAATGTAAACTTGATGCCGCTTCGCTAGCTCCAACATCAGGTCATCATTTCTGTCATACAGTTTATGAACATTCCAACTGAAATTCTCATCAGCCCCAGCTGTACTTTGTTTAGTTTTGATTAGCAAATGTATGCATGTTACCTACTAAACTAAGGTGATGAACATGGTTAGCATTATACCTGCAAAACATCAGCATGTTGGCATTGTCATTATGGGACTGCAGATTTTAGCACAAGTACAGCTCATGAAGCTGCCAGTATGGCTGTCGACTGCTGGCTATGTATCAGTGCATGCACAGTAACATCAAACTTGATCTAGACTTTGTCTTTAAAATTTCTTTTTAAAGAAATTTAAAAAAAGGATAATTCTAAATGTTTTAATTATTTATACACCCTCAAAACGAACAAAAACTGAATAAAGAAATTAAATATAAACAGAAAATTCCAACCCCAAACTAAGGAAATATAGCACATACACAAAAAGCAGGCTTTGCATTCCAGGGACAAGCCAGTCAGAGACTCGGTTTCCGGAGTGTCCAGAATTTGTCAGATTTTGTGACTGTGTGTGTGTGTTTACAGTTAACACAAGTTAGAGTTGTAAGGGAAATTATCTGGAGGCAAATAAGTGTAAAATAAGTCTTGAGGAAATTGTTTACATTTTGTTCATGTACAGAAATGGAAGTACATATCAGAAAGATCCCACTGCAAGCGCTGATCTAATGTGTAGAGCTAAATGTTACCCCCAGATAGCGGTCCAACAACGGCTTCAGGGTAAGTACCATATTTGAGCATCTGGGATTATTCCTTTGAGAGATTTGTCCAAGACCATGGCATTGCCAGTTCTGATAGTTTCAAGCAGATCCTATTCTTCCTTAAAAGAGACTCTTTGTGACTGATTTGGAGATATTTAAAAAAAATCTTATTGAGGAATGTTAAAATCACTTCTACTTCTTCGCTCAAACGAGAGCCAGATATCATCAGGTCTGTAAAACCTGACAGGCCCTTGGAACACTATCATATCAGCTCCCCTGTTACTACTACATCTACCAACAAATATTGAGTAGGGTTGGGTGATGCCAAATTGGAATATGACAATGTCTACAGTGAACCATTGTGATGGATGATGACGTTGTTTATGAAATTGAGGCAGCGTGTTCCCTCAGTGTTGACGTAAGGCAGCAGTTGTGTATTAGCTCACCGCTGTAGCGGCTGCTGTTTCCCACCGTTGATCTGACATAAATGGCTGTCTCACCCTGCAGAGGAAAACTATCTTCCGTTATGAATGTCGGGGTACAAAAGTAGGGCAGGAGTGGTTATTAGCAATTCATAATATTACCAATATTAATTATTAATCAAAATTATTAATTTAATCAATTAAACAGAGCCCTGGAATCAGGGACCAATAACCACATCGAAAACAGTCTCCAAAGACAGGTTCACTATAAATGTAAATATTTGTAAGATACTGACCATCACAACCAGCAGTTACCACAAAGCATATGCATGAATAATCACAGTAAACTGTTCTGTACAATACAATAGAATTTATTAAGGTGAGCAAATTGATCAATATTTAATCATCAATTATGAAATTAAAACACTAAGACAAACTCTAGCAACAAACATGTGTGGGTTAGTGGACAAAGAGAAAGAGGGCTAATGCTCATGGAAGCATGGAAAGAGCCATGGACAGACAATACTCGCCTCTCTATCACGCAGCGGCCGGTGAACAAATTCCGTCTCGAATCACGTTCCTTGAAAGGAATGTGGCTTATTGTACACTCACAAGGCGGCAAAGCTAACACTTCAGTTCCACAGAGTGGAGAGGCTCAAATCAGCTCGTGATGAGCACAAAGAAAAGCAAGCAACAAACACAATGTTTTATAGAAAAAAGGACTCTGCGGTCAACAAAACATACAAATACACGTAGCTTAAATGCATACAATACACGCTAATTTCTAGTGCCTGCCCTGATACCTAATAAGCCTCACTTGTGACTGCACTGGTGGCAGTTAGTGTGTGTCTGCCAGAATTCTGCCAGACATTCCGAGATGCTCATTGCAACATGGGTATCGGACGATACAGTTGGGCTTGTTGGGCTTTGGTCTACATGCAGGCCACTCTGTTGTTGGAACTATGTGGTGAGGATCCCAACAACACTGAGCTATATCCCTGTGCCAGGTTTAAAAGCATCCTTGCTCTGCACCATATGTCCGTAACTTTGTTCAGCCTCATATGTGTAGAAGTGCATTGGCCAACTAGCCAAGGAGTCTAACTTAAGAAAATGTATAAAACTGTATAAAAATAACTATAAATAAAAAGGCATGACTGACAGAAACAGCGGCCCACAGGGAAACAATGCTGCCACAAATGAACAGTGTCTTGGGTTTGCATAACTGAGCTGGTTTAATAAGAAAATAATAAACAGGACATGGAGACTTAATATTAGATAATGCAACATTTACTACCCCCACAACTCGGAGGGGACACGCTACTTAATTGTGCTGTGGTGGGGAGCTTTTTAAATCACGATGTTACGATTGTCAGGGATTAGTAGGCAATGGCTGTCCATCAGCCCAACCCTATAATTGACAAGTGTTATTGTCGCCAAACGAAATCAGTAGTGATTTGTATGCTTTATTGTATTTTAGCACTTGGCTTGGGACTGATTTCTGTCTGTACTGTTCATATTCATATTGTCCGCATATCAATTTGTGACGTCTCCACTGTGTAGAAATTGAAGAAATCTTTTCTTTCTTCGACTACTCTGCAGAGGCATTATTGCTCATTTTATGTACTGTATGAGTGGGAGTTATCCGTAGCACATTAGTACCCCTCTCTCTCCTCCACAGTCATGTCTATTTAAAAGATGAAAGGGACTGTCAATCTGGAGGGACATTTCTCCTGTTATTTATTCACTTGTATGTCATCAAAGCAGAGGGCTGGACATCAAGACAGCCAGCAGAAAGTCCCACACTGAGATCTCTTCTGTTTTTGCTGAGGACTAATATGGTCAATTCAGTCCTAATCTGGTCAACGCTGAAGCTATCAGGCCACACAATTTGAAGAGCATGCAGTCTGTTCTCCACGGCCCTGTTCCTGTTTCTCTCAGCTCAAGCCAACCAATGTCCATTCTGTTCCATTCCATACCATGCTGCGGCATCGCGTCCAAGGACAAAACTAAGCGTGCTTGCCAGAAAGAAGCAGCACTGAGCATTTTCCCGTTACATTATCCAGGACAGGCAGGGCTAATGACTCACCACTTATGAATGAGTCTGAAGGCTCCTGGTGTAAATCTGCCCATTTGCTTGTTCACACAGCACATACAGTAGATATGAATATTCACAAGCCCTAAGTGTCTTTCTGTGCTTGGATGTGAATCTGCTGCTGGTGATTTCCCTCGTCCTGTGCTTGATTTGACTTGACAATGAAATCAAACAGTTCTTTATAAAAGTTATCTTGTGGCGGACTGTGATCATCAGAGCAAGTGTCATAAGGGGACGTGATAAAGCCACCAGAGCAGAGACTGACTATTATTAGCCTGCTAGTGTTCCGCTATTGTTAGTTTATTTTACGTTCTGGTCTAGTTATCCTGCAGAGCTCAGTTTGCTTGACATAATGACCACCGAGCATTATGACAGTGCTAAATCAGTTGACTGAAAAGTTCTTACAGCAGCTTTCTGTGCATTTGTCTTATGCTGCATACACTTCATATTCTTGTGCATAGTAATGTTTTGAAAGGATCGAGGGATATACCTAGATTGAGATATGAAGATGTATGTTTGAACTTATTCAGGCATTGGTTTACTTTGGATTTATTTATAAGCCTCGAGTCTCAGCCAGGAATTTCGAAAGATGGAGAAAAAGAGAAACTGACTATAAGGGTGATGCTCAAGCACACTTCTTGATTTTGTCTTCTCAGGGCCGTTGGTTCTGGCGGGTTCGTAAGAATAGGGTTCTGGATAACTACCCCATGCCCATTAGTCACTTTTGGAGGGGTCTGCCTGGAGACATCGATGCTGCCTATGAGAGACACGATGGCAGATTTGTCTTCTTTAAAGGTAAGCAGCAC
>OMLP01000529.1:23490-60803 GCA_900302685.1 Spondyliosoma cantharus | reverse complement strand
CCCCCCTCCCCTGCCTATTCACTGGTACATAGCAGACACTGTCTTGGTAAAGTGAAGAAAAACCCTAACACTGTCTCAACAGCTCGGAACTGGTTCACTTCTCCTCGTGTCATTTCCCAAAGGTGCAATGTGACTTTGAAAGCTTAACGATTAAATGAGGGTTCGATTTTGACCTAGTTAGGGCCCAGGCTACATTTGTGTTCCCTCGGGCAGTTATTGTGAACTCCTCGTCTCTTGGAAACTTCAGAGCCAAAATGCTGAGTACCGCATGTGTCCGCTTTTCAGTCTCCGAACGATGTCTTGTCTTAAGGTGCCGAAGTTAAGAGCCATCAAAGTGTATGTGTGTGTGTTTATAGTGTGTCCACTCAGCATACATACAGTCTTTAGTGTGCCTGTTCATCCAGCACTAGTGCAAATTCATTTCAGCTGGTCTGTTTCTTTCTTTCATGCGGGACAATCCATCTCCGTTTCTCTCATCCCTCGCCACTTGGACAAAAGATGTGTTGCCATGGTTTCATCCTTGGTGTGATGCCCTTCAGAGCGCTAGGTTCAACACACTCATCTGTCAGTGTGTGAGATGTCTTTCTTGCGTTTTCAGGCGCTAATATTCTCCAGCTCTCTTCTCCCTTTTGCTCGCTTGTTCTCTGTGGCACTGCTACTATTAATAGCAGTCTTATGACATCAGTTCCCGTTCACCTGTCCAGTGGTGGGCCTGGTCCCTTCCTCAGAGTGGTCCCACCTACACAAAGGCGAGATACAATCAATAAAAGCGTGCATATACATCTCCGAGTCCCTACTGTTTTAGTATCCGATGCTCAGCTCACCTCTCTCTGTTAGCTTATGAATGCTGCAGGGTCAAAAGTAAATCATTCAGCCGTTTCCTCCTCTGTTCTCTGCTGCAGGCCTCTTCCTCTCCTCGTTTTTCTTCCTCTCCGTCCTCCTCCTCTGGTCTGCTCTGGGTTTTGGTGGGCTGTGGTGAAAAAGCACGCACAGCTAATTGCAAAAGCAGATTTTCATCCTTGCGGAAATTTGCATTCTTTAAAGAAAAGATCGTTTTACGTGGGTGCGTTTGTTCACTCACACAGGGGCTGGCAGTGAGCGAGCTGGAGGTGTCCTGACTCTGATGGTGGGGGTCACTGCTCATAACCGTTACCTCCACCCCCACTGGCTGACCTGCGGGTCAGAGATCAAACAGTATTCAGTATGTTAGTAAAGGAGGGAATAAAAAATGGCGTGTCATTTCTTTTACTGATATATCTTTTGATTGTTCTAGTGTCCTTATTTTCCCTTGATTCCTATCTGCCATCAGTCAGGGAGTCTTTGATGGAAACTGTGTGGTTTCACTGCTAATGGGGAAAGTTGATGCCTGCTGGGTTTCTTGGACACCAAGAGTGGATGACAGAAATGGGGAAACATTTCTGCAGGCTGAAATTCTGTGGTTGGAAAACCACTTAGTTTGTGCTGCTGAGTATGATATGGAGAGACAAGCCAAATATGAGGACGACGGGCTGTAAGCAGAGCACACACACACACACACACACACATACATGCACACGTAAAGTAAAGGACACAACACGGGACACCAGGAGAAATCTATACAGATGTACAGTCAAAATGAAAATGTATAGAGTTCAACCACATACACGTAGGTAAGCATACACAAACACCTACAGAAACAAAAACTAACACACACACTTGCTTCATGGACCTGACTTGATGTGGTTGTTGTCCCCATTGGCTTCATCACAGGACGGATGTGGCTCGTCCCCCTCCTCTCCCTCTGCGTCTCTCTCCCTCTCTATCCTCAGTCGGATCTGTCTGTCTCTCACCAGCTCCCAGTTCCTCACCAGGAACACGTGGTGTTTCACCACAAAGCTCCTGGCCCAGGCACACAGGGGGAAACATAAGCCATCCGCGCTGACATCAGTTCAGTACCAGCGCATTAAGTAGTTTGTCTTGAATAGTGCATCACTGTGTTCTTTCCATACCTCTCACTGCTGGTCAGAGGATCCATGTCGAGGTGAGGAAACAGGCTGGTGATGTCACTGGAGCTCTCCTCCTGTAAAATAGAAAGAAAACAGAGAGACAAAAGCATGTTTAACATATGTAAGATTAATCAGCATTTTGTACTGAAAGGAATCAACATAAAAAGGATAGTTAACCCCAAAGTCAAAATTATTTTTATATTTTTCTTTTTTGATTATTTATCCTTCTAGATCAGGGGGGCCCCAAACGTTTTACTGAAACATGTTTGTATCCAGTGGTCTACAGAGTAGTGAAAATCTGAAAAAAGTACAGTTACAATACTGAAATATTACTCAATTACAGGTAAAACTACTGGAATTAAAAAGTATTAGTTTATTTTTAATCACAGGGTTAAAAAGTAACTGAGTAGATTATACCGAGTAATGATTACTTAAATACGAGTACAATTACAGACTTGAAGTACCCCAGAAAATGACTAAATTATAGTAATTTGAGTAGATGTATTTAGTTACCTCCACCCTGATTGCATCATATGGTTAAGATGAAAAATGCTTTCTCCTGAATACAATGGAATTAGATGGCACTCAGCTTCTGGTGCTCAAAGAAGGAAGCATGCTTTATCATCATGGATGAGAGGCAAGCTAACTAAGCTAGTTAATGCTACAGCTCAGTCCAGGAGGAAGACTGGTCACGTTTCCTTCTGGCGGGAGTAATCTTGTGTAACTGCGTCATAACTTCTGGAAAGAAGCATTGTTGTTGAGTCTTTCAAATTATAATTTTTTTGGTGCTCTCTTGTTCCATAACATTCAAGAGAAGGCAGACATCTCTTCAGCCCATATCTCCAAAACATGACAACTCACATGCAAACACTACAGATAAAGTAGCGGTAAAGGCAGAAAGGAAAAATATATATTTTTGATTTTGGGGTGAACAGTCCCTCCAAGCCACATGGACTCACCGCTGTCCTGAGAGAGGATGAAGTCCTCTCCTTCAGGCGGCCTGAGTGAATCAGAGAGAGAGAGAGAGAGACACACAGTGTATAAGAGTATTGATCTGATCCATCAACTAAACCTTAAGACAACACGTTCCATTCTGACAACTCACAGTAGCGCCGCTTCCTCTTCAGGGGGACAGCAGGCTGCCTCTGAAGCTGCAGCAACACAGCATGAGAGTTAACATGTGCCTCCATCACTTTAATCCTCAAAGATGCTTCAGCTTGATCCTGATTCTGCGTTATCGGGCTCTACCGTACCTGATTGTGCTGCCACAGCCACATAACGTCATAAGGTAACTGGAAATGAATCCTCTTCAGCCGCAGGTACTTCCCTGGAGGACACGAAGGGAGTTTAGATGAGCTATTGCAGCTACAACAAATTACAGCGGCATCATTTTCTTATTTACTCACCAACATGCATGGGAGCAGGTAAAAGGTTGTATTCACGCTCCTCTGGTGTGTACTCCATACTCTCTCTGCACAACTGCTGGGCTTGGGAGGAGGGGGGACTAGGAGAGAACACATTAAATACATAAACAGGAAGAAATGATAACAGGAACAATGTTTTAACAGTTTGTTTATGACTCCAACTCACTCTGTGGTTTTGTAATCATCAGAGTAAAGTCCTGCCCTCAGAAACTTCTTCCTGGGAGGACCATCTGCTTGCTCCTCTCTTTGGATGGTAACTGATTGGGAAGGAGCCTGGTCGGCATCTGATTGGCTAAAACATTCAGTGGGGGTGTCACCCTCGGGTTTATCCTCGGCGACGCTAAAAGGAAAGCATGAAGAGAGAGAGATAGAACGATAGAGAGGAAAAAGAGAAAGAGAGAAAAGGCACTGGTTTAGCACACAGTGCTGAAAACGATGGGTTAATATAGCAATAGTGAGTGGTTGTATTGAATTTTCAAGTCAACCAGCTCAGGTACTTCATAACACAGCTGTAAGCGTTTACCTCTGATGACAAGGAGAGTCACCATGTTTTCTCTTCCGTCCTCTCTTCCTCCTGGCCTGCAGCTCCAAATCTGTCACCTGCTGTGCTGTGTCGCCTCCTCGATCTCTCTCTGGCCCTCTCTCCTCTTTTCTCCCTCCCACTTCTCTCCCATCTCTGTTGTGGCCGTGTCCTGGCAAGAGGTCAGGCGATGACATGGAGGGAGCTACAGATGAGTGCGTGGGGGAGGATACGGTGGAGGGCAGTGGGTGCTTTCTGGGCCGCCCTGGCCTTCTTTTGTTTTTCCCTGCCACACTGTCTGACGTTGGCACACTTTTCTGCAGCCCCAGGCTTCTCGAGTCACCTTGTAAACCTGCAGTCATTGAAATAGAAAGAGGTGGGAGGGGGGGCAGGAGGGAAGGGTGGGGTGTAAGTGGCAGAGAGGAAATGAGACAGATGTGGATCAGTGATTGAGCCAGCAGGAGGTGTGAGGTGAGGCTAGTCTAAGCTGAGTCATGCGGGGCCACAGATTAGGTGAGTCACAACATTTCCTCTGACCAGATCACTTCTGGGAAATGCATTAAGAAGTGATTTATGTACACAAACTCAGAAAACCACAAGAATGGAGACAAACACGGCAGAATGCATGCGTTTTAATATGAGCATGCACACGTGGAGCACAATCCCAAAAAGCTGAGCAGGGAGAAAAAAGCGTGTGCTCGTGCTAGCGTGCTGTACTTCAAAACACATGTGTGTTCAGTTAGATGATGAACCGTTGTCAAATGTATTCCACCTTTTTCAATAACAACATTTTCCACTCACAAGCTCTCGTTGCCCCCATTCTGACCTTCCCCGCTATTCCTTCATCAATCACTCCTGAGGTCATTTATCTTTTTGTTCCATTTTCCGCAGTACCCAACAAGACTGGCCACTCTTTTCCTTATTTGATTTTTCCAAGTCAAATAGGCCCCGTTGGCCAGCAGTGAGGGATAGGCCAGGCTTTAAATAGCCGATCTGGCGGTTAACTAATGACTGTGTTCACTGGGTATAGCCCCGGCCTGCAACTGCGTGCGGTTCGCTGAAGACCGGGAAGATTTCAAAGATTTTCTGGAAGGATTCCCATCAAGATGCTGCCCTCCTGCTATAACACTTTTTAAGAATTCCAACAGAGAGCAGAGAGTGGTTGCATGTGTGTGTGTGTCGGGGGGGTGGGGGTGGGGGGGGTGTTCAGCACGTCCCCTTCACAGCAGAGGGAGTCTGAAATTGGCTATAAAAAGAAACGGAGTCTGATTTCCTCTCAAACACCCTCCAGGCTTTGATGTGTGGCTCAACAACACCTGAGAAAAAGCATTGCTGCCACTATATTGGGCAAACTTTTGGTCTCATCTCCACATTGTGCAAACATAAAAATCTGTCACGCTGTGCATTTTGAAGAGCCTCTTGGCATAAAATCACTCAGCAAGCTGTCAGGATCTGGGTGCTATTCATGGATTTAAAATGACAAGCTCAGTTGATGTTCTAAATTACTGTCCGTACTCGCTGTATTCATATTTTCTGCCAATGAAATAATAACATAATACAACTATGCATTCACACAATTCAAGAGGCAATATTACCAATGGAGATTTTTGAAGCACAGACAGCTCCCAGCCAGAGACATACTAACACTGTAGTATGTCCAAGTATTTGCACCATCTTGGCATCAAACTGAGCCAATCAAACAGAAGCACATGCATGTCAGCGCTCTATTTATAGATGAAATCGTTGAAGCATCCTCACCTGCTTCTCTCCTCTCTGTCCAAGCTGGCTCATCTCTCCTCCATGACCTGTCTCCACTTCCTGGATTCCTCCCGGCCAATCTGCTCCTCAGACCCCTCCCCCCTGTTGCCATGGCAGCAGATGTGAACAGGTTGGTGTGAGTTGGGGATGGCGACGTTCTGTACAACTGTGACTCTTGAATGTCCTCGTCCTCGTCGTCCTCTCCGTCTGATGCAATCATTCGGCCTGTGCGTTGCTCCCCGGTGAAGCTTCTCCAGCTGGGGTTTGAGTTCCCAAATCCTGTCCCTCCCATGCCACCAAATTTTGTCCAGCTCTGGCCCAGGCCGCCCCAGCCTCCACCGAATGACGACAGGTGAGAGGAGCCTAGCCCCAGCGATGTGAGAGATGTGTGTTTGTACCTCTCTGCTGAGGATGATGATGACGTGGCGGCAGCAGTGGAGGAGAAGGAATCATTTCCGTTCTCACATAACCAAGGTGATTCTTTAGACAGCATACTCCCCATTCCTCTTGCCCCTTTCCTTCCTCCTTCTCCTTGGCCCAAAATGAATCCTGACCTTGTCTTTGAACTGGCCAACCCCTCTCGCTCAATCCCGTCTTCCTCCTCGTCCTCGTGCAACTCCTCCTCGTCATCCATGTCTCGCTCGCAGTGCCTGTGACGGTGTTTATGCTTGTGTTTGTGTTCGCTCCTCCCACAGCCACACGAGAGACTGGATGTGAACCCTGAGCTGAGGTGTGAGCCTCCTACTCCACTGCTTCCTCCTCCTATGTCTCCCTCCACATCTCCTCCCAAAGCTCCTTCCCTCAGCAACCTGCTCCTCCGCCTGTGGAACCTGGCGGGGTTAAGGAGGAAGTGGGCATGGTGGGACTGATGGGGAGCATACTGGTGCGGGGAGGGAAGCGGGTAGGAGCTGGGGAGGTGGTGGTAAAGTGTTGTGGCCGGAGGATAGCTGCTGTAAAAGCCCATATTTTCAATGGTCTCCTGAAACTTTGATGGGCAGCTACATTGCCTGCGGTCTGGCTTCCTGTTACAATGCACAGCCTGGCAGGGGTAGAAGGGCTGCGGGGAGTAGGAGGTGTTAGCAGAGTAAGGTGAAGGGTGAGGTGAGTAGAAGCCGTTCAGATTGATCCTGAAGATGTTGGAGCGGTGTGAATGGGAGGAGGAGTGATGGCGCCTTCCTCCAGCTGCGTTCCCACTCCCATCAAAGCCTTGTCCCAGTCCTGTCCTCGCCCAACCTCGCCGTCCGATATGGACCTCGCTGAACTGACCGATCAAGTCTTCTAGCTCAGCCAGAAACTCTGGATCCTGCATGTGCAGCTGCTGGTGCTTCTTCTTGTGTTTATTTTTCTGTCGCTTCAGTGCATTGTGCCCAAGGCAAGGGTAGTACTCTGAATGAGTGCACTTGTTGTGTCCTGGGCAGGGGCACGGGCACAAGCAAGTGCAGGAGGAGGAACAGTCGTAATCCCTCCGCCTGTGCCTGTGTCTGTCTCGGTGCCGCTCCACAGATGCTGAGTTGGCGATGGGGTTTGCATGTCTGGGCATGTGAGAGAGGGGTGAGGAGACAGGAGAGGGACGGTCGATAAGAGAGGAAGGGTGCCTTTGACCCCCCAAGATCACTCCTGACCCCTGTCCCAACCTAAGCATGCCTCGAGCGCCCCGAATCTCCCCTCGCTCAGAAACACTGTTGTTATCCGTTCCAATCCCGCTATCGCTGGGCAGTGTCTCTTCGCTGTGTGATTCGCTCCTAGGTGAGGGTGTGGCCTCTTTCAGGTGGCCGGGGGAGCCGGGAGTGTGATGCAGTGGAGGAGTGGGACAGGAGAGCTTACACGATGACTGGTGAAAGGGGAAGTGATGCCTTCCCTGACAAGGACAACTCCTCTTCACAAAGGGAGAGAGGGATGAGGAGGAGGGAGGACGCGGGGAGGTACAGGAGGATGACGGGGAAGGGAGGGTGAAGGGGTGAGGAAAAAGTAGGGAGGATGTTGGTTCTGCGAGGCTGCCTTCGCTGTACGGGCTCTGGGCCCCACTGGAGTGGGTGAGAGAAGGGGAGGGGAATGGGTGAGAGGGAGGAGGCTGGGGCTGGTTGGAGAAGAGAGATGTTTCAGAGGGGTTGGCAAACAGAGACGACTGAGAGGAGTTCTGGGAGCTGGTTTGGACTGTCGGAGCAGTTTGGATTTTAGGCTTGCGTCCTCGCCTCTTTCCCATGTAGATGGTCCCTCTCTTGCTCACATTGATCTGAGGGCCCAGCGTACTCCCAAAGGACGAGGACAGGGCCGAAAGTGTTTGTACTGTTGTCGTCTCTATTGATTTACACATTCTCAAAGAGGTCTCGCCATCTGCTGCCTCGCTTCCCCGTCCCTCCTTCCCTACATACCCAGACAGAATTACCTTTTGGAGTCTCCTCTTCTTCCTTTTCTTCATCTCATTAATCAGCCTCCTGATCTTTAGCTGCCTGCCCTTCTCAGGAGGATGAAAATCTTGACATCTGTCTGTTTCTTCAGTGCGATTCAGTGCATCTCCGCTCTGGTCCTCGGGAAGGGGTCGTTTGGGAGGACGGCCACGCTTCTTGGGGCTGGGTTTAAACTGAGCAGCACTTGGCTCCTCAGTTGGGATGGCATTTGGTGAAAGTCTAGGGAGAGGTTCATCTACAGTAGAGCTGTGGGATTTAGGGCGGCCCCTTTTTCGGGCAGGGGTGATGGTGCATCTGGAAACAGGGGGGCTAGGGTCTGATGTGGGGTGATTCTGCTTGGGAGATGAAGGTTTGGTTGTAGAAGAGATGGAGGAGGAGCCGCTGGTTAAGCAGCTAGAGGGAGCTGGGTGTGACTCATCAGTCTGCTGAATAGTGGCCTTGGCAGGAAGTGATGTTTTGGGGTTCTGGGGGAAACTTAGCGAAGGATTATGTTGAGAATCTGAAGGGGCTTCCTGATTTTCCGCTCTCTGAGCTCTGTGCACCAGCTTGGTCCAGCTGGGCCGTCTGGCTTTACGTTTCTTCAGCGGGCGGCTGTCCTGCTCTTGGGGGGAAGAAGGGGGAGAAACAGGGGCACGGGCAGAAGGAGTGGGCAGAGAGGGAGGAGCATAAGAAGAGGGGTGGCTTGGAGGCACAGTTGAATGTCTTGAGACGTCCTGTTCTTTTGATTTACTGGTATCACCTGTTGCAGGCTCAGCTTGTTTAACTGGCTTGCAACCGTCATCTGTCTTGTCTATCTCATCTGGTCTGCTTAGATTCACTACTTTACTGGTCTTATCTAGTTTGCCACCATCAACTGTTTCACCACATTTTGAATTATTATCCTCTGTCCTCTGCCTATCTGGGCTGAGTTTGTCCCTCTTTTTCTCAGTCTTTCCTCTTTCAATCTTCAGCTCATCCCTCCATATATCATCAGTCTTATGTCTTGATTTTCCGTCCTTCCCTTTCTTTTTCTTCTTCTTCCCTTCCTCCTTCCTGCTCTCACTCTTTGCTCTTTCAGCCTCCAGTCTATCCCGCTTTGATTTTTTGTCTTTCCGTTTCTCTTTCTCCACTTTCCTCTCTTTCTCTCTCTTTTTCTCTAGTAAGAGATCCTGATCTTGGGACTGGGCAGAGGAGAGATCCGCAGTAGGGGAGGACTGTGGTTTAGAGTTGACTGCGAGAGAGGAAGGAGAGTCTGGCCTGCTCTTATTGGACAGTTCTTTGTGGGAGCTGGAGGAGACTGGAGGTCTCGTTGAGGAGTCCACAGAAGAAACAGAGGAGCTGCTGTGTTTTCCAACCTTGACTTTTGATGAGGTGGAAGTGCCAATGATGTCGGCAGAGCCTTTCCCATTCGATATTCCCTTCTGTTTTGCCGTCTGTACCAAACCATTATGTTTCTTGGAGGTCTTTCCCTCAGTCCTGGTTTCTGAAGCAGACAGAGCTTGGATGCACTGGGTGGAAAGACTAGTTGAAGCTGCCCGGTCTGTTGTGGGCGAACAGGATTTGTGTCCTGCAGGAACAGGCTGGCCATTAACACTCGGTACCTTCTCTTTCTTCACTCTCTCCGATGAGCCATTTGAATTCACCTCTGTCTTATCGGCCAGCTTGATAGGAACCTGGGGAAGGCAAAGATGGAATCTCTGTCAGAGACAACAACAGCTGCGACATCCATTAGTTTGTTGTTGACAATAACAGTGAAGGACAATGTGAAAGAGACAATAACTGAAATGCTTTTGTTTTTGTCTGCCCATTAAAAGAGAGAGTGAGGACAAAATGACTCAATCAGGCAGAGAAAAGAGGGCATACTGAGGAGAAGAAGAGAGTGAGGTGATGGAAACAGGAACGGGGTTGACACAGAAAGGAGAAATACAAAGGCAGAGAAAGAGAGAGGAAGGGAGTGGGACGGGGACAGAAAGGGGAGTGAAAGATAAATGAGAGCAGGTAGAGAAAAGAGGGGATGTAAAAATAGAAGAGGGACAGATATAGAGAGTCAGGCAGAGACGGGCAAAGAGAGAGAGAAAGCTGTGCGATTGGTAGCTATAAATTGCCACTAATACAGATGAGAAGGCTTGACATTTCGTACTCGTCCTGTAATTTTGGTATGCTGCAGCTTGAGCGGCGTTAGCACGGCTAAAGCAATAAGCTTCCCCTCAGGCGATTGTCATAGGGACTGATGGACCAATGTCTGTAATAGCTCCAAGTGGTTGCCGTGCTGTTGTCCTATTTATAGGTCTGTTTATTTAAATGGGCTGCTTAGGTTTCAGTATTGAGACAATAGCTCATTTGACCTTATTACATCTGAGCACAAATCAGGGTGATTTTGCACCAGAGAAGCCTGTCTGGGGGTTTACAGTATACAGTATATGCCATGTAACTCTTGGCTTGTGAATCCATTTTAAGCTAATTTACACTAACAGCAGTACTGACAGCTGGAATGAGGGAATCTGTATGTGTGTGAGGCAAATTGTCCTTAACTCACCTGTTTGGCTGACTTGGTCCCTTGGCTGGTTATGGCAGGGACTGAGGCCGGGCTGGAAGCTGTCGTAAATGTCGATGATAAGGACAGTGGCTGCGATGACGAGGATGATGATGACGGCGTTGATGATGATGATGTGAGTGGCGGTGAAGCAGCAGCAGATGCAGTTTGTTTGGATGTGGTCTGGACAGCATCCAAGCCTGAGCGTTGATCTCTGGTTGCCTCGTCTGGAGCCGAGCTAGTTTTGCTCTGTTGCTGGCCCACTCCTCCTCCTTCGCCATCCCCCCTCGCCAGTGCCCCCCTGCCTTGCCTCTGATAGGTCCTGATGGTGGGCTTGCACACGTAGCTCTCCAAGATCTTGGGGGGTTTCTTGGTGCGTTTGGCCTGCAGTCCAATCCGGAGTCGTACATTCCCTTCAGGGCAGCTCGTCTCTCTGCCGGAGATCTGAAGTTGTTGCTGCCCCGCGCTTCCACAGCGCCCCTCGATGAGTAGCTCCAGTACTGCCCCCTTGTCTCCTTCTCTCTTTCTCCCTGCTCCCCTTTTCTCCTCCTCCTTTTCCCCTACATGCCCATTCTCCCCCTCACCTCTCCTCTTTTTCTCTGCCACTTCCTGTCCAGAGTCTTCAGGTGCGGAGGTGGGGTCCAGAGTGGAGTTTGTGGTTGGAGGGGTTCCCCCCTTCACTCTCTGGTCCATCAGAGAAGTCAGGGGGGAGAAGTCGAATGCTGTGGGGTTTCCAGTATAACACTTTTAAATGACCTAGGTGGGGTTAGAGGGGTCAAAGGCAGGTGAAGGTCAAGAGATTTTCAAAACAATATCCAGAATAGGTCCAAGGAGAGTCAGGCTCCTTCATCCAGCGATGGCTGATCTCTCTCTTGTCCTTTTGGCTTGAGCTGAAGTGGAATAAGTTTAAGGCAGAGAGAGAAAGGAAAAGAAAAGACAGACAGAAAGATACAGAGGCCAGTGATTAGTCATTTCAGTGAGCTCAGATGCTGAGTAGCAGCAGTACAGGAATTGAGGGGAAAGTCCCCTTCCTGTAAGCAGCTGTAGAGAGGTGCTAAAGTCTATGTCCACAGAGATGATCTCATCATACAGAAAGCCCAGGGGGCCAATCAACGCTGCCGATTCCCAGAATGTCGACATTAACTGGCAGAGAGACCCACTCACATTCTTTAAAAACAGCTTCAGCTAGTTCTCTCTGACAATCTGTAAATAACGGCCGCTCTGAGCTCTCCTTAAACCTCTTCACTTTTGCTCATGTTCTTATCCGTACTCTTCCCCCCAAAATCAATATATCAATCAATCAGCTCCAGACTAATTCAAACACTTGATCCAGTCTCCTCCCCTCCTTTTCCCCACTGTCTTTGCGCCTTCTGTTCTCAGCTACTCCCACAAGCACGTCTCCTCACCCTTCCCTCTGCTGTACTTTCTTTTCTCTCCGAAACTCCCCTTTTCATGTTTGGCAGAAAAGCTTTTGCATGCATTCTCTATTAGTCTCCCTCTCTCTCCCTCTCCCTCTGTAGACCACACAGTAAAACGGTCAAACTCATACACTGTATCCATGTTAATCAGAACCATATTTCCTCCTCCACTCCGTTCTTTTCCTCCTCTTCAGCCTAAATCCCTCCATTCACGGTCCGACCAGTCCCCTCCTCCCCTTTCAGTAGTGGTAACACAAATCCGTAGGAAAGGGTAAAACTTATTTTTGGAAAGGAGTGCAAATTCCTCCTCCTCCCATTGCTTCCTCTAAGTCAAGTAAGCTTTTCATTGACCCCATTGTAAATTGACTTTTAATGTGACATTACAGCAAGTAACACACCCTAAAATAACATTCCCCTTCACCAGGAAAAAAAACTTTCACTCTCCTTTGCACTGTGCTCAGCCCGGTTTTTATCAACCTACCGAAGGGAAGTAGCATCTTCTGTCATGCTTCCTTCATTATACTCCCTCTCTCATTAAGGGAGACACTCATCCATTTTCTAATAAAACACACCCTGCCGAGCATTCTTGCAGCTCTCTCCTGAGAGCCCCTTGCGAAATAGCTCTTCTGTCTCTCGACGTACCGAGCTGCCCCCTAAAACCTACGAGAGCATCTCAGATAATGTTTTCATTTAAGAGCTCAGTGGGCTATCTCTCCTGCCTCTTGGTCACTCCACACCCAAACTCTTTCCCTTGAATCATACTGAGCTCAAATCAACATCTGTTCCAGTAACTGCTGTTATGTAACTGTTTTGGAGAGCATTTTTCAAGGCCGAGCCTCCTTACAATAAAGTAAAGAAATGGGCCTAGAAATGGACAGTGGCTCTTTTGAAGAAGTGCGGCCACTTTTTTGTGACCTTGATGGCAGATGAAGAGAGCACAGGCACGAGTCGCATGAGTCACGCGGGTGTAGTGCGAAGTGAGAGTGGCAGGTTTTCAAACTTAAAAAAAGGCCAGGCCCATTCAACATCAGTCAAAGTGCATACTAATAGCTTTTTATGCTCTCCAGAGCTATACCTCTCCAACATAACTCAAAATTATTCTAACATTAGACCAGAAGCTATTTCCAGTGACAGGATGATGGGTGGACTTGACACCACAGTCAGTGTGGTTCCTCGGCAGCGCTGAGGCGACGATTAAATCACGATAATGGCCCACCATCTTTCCAGCCATCATCACCATCCCATGACGGTGTTATCATCAATAACTACAACACCATTATCATCTGCCTGACAACAGCAGGAGCGCCGGCAGCCCAGCTGGAAAGGAGGGCTGCTTGTGATGTGATGGCATCTCAAACATATTGAACCATGAAGCCTCACACAGAGAGGGAAGTTTCTCACGTGAGTCTCCTTCCTCCTCCTCTTCCTCACATAGGCTACACACACACACACACGCACACGCACGCACGCACTTTCGCCTAGTTAGTGAATAAGAAGTGTGTCGGTCGTACATTGTGTACCCAGGTCGCAGCTGCGTAGGCTGACTGATGTTGCTACTGTAGATACAGTACGGGCAGTGGGGGTGTTACCGCACTGGAGCAACCTATCACTGGTTTACTGAGGATGTCAACAGGGGCTTCCTTCTCCATAATGACTTTGCGCACCTCTGAAAATCACTATCCGCCTGCCGCTGTCGCACTTACAAAATGATACACACATGCACGTGTTGTTGTTGTCGTCACTCCTATCTACCCCCGATCGAATAAAACGCACATTTAGGCGTCCAAAATCGCGCACGTCGCCGCCGCCGCCGCGCACTGAAACTCAACATGGAAGTGGGGTGCTACGTAGCATCAAAATGTGCTCGCTGGTGCTGTTTGTGATGTGGATTAGTCCCGAGCCACCTTCTTTTCTTTTTTCTCTCCCCCTCCTCGCTCCTGTCTGTCCTCTGCCAGCCCTTCTGCTGGTGTCAGCAACATTGAAATAAGAAATATCACCATGCGAGGAGAGAAACGTACTCAGCAACAAGGGATAAAATTAGCGCAAAGCGGATGCACTAAAAAATCCCCACTAACCCTCCTGTGCCGCCGCTGTGAGCTCGCTGATGATGACAGGCCTGCACACATTAATAGAGACTGCCATGAAAATCTGTAATAAGGCTACGTAGGCTACTTACCCGAGAGCGCGTCCCGGAGCCAACTGCGTTGAGGCAGGAGGTGAAGGTGTTGCTGTCCAGCTCTCCCCTTCGCACCAACAGCAATCCGGAGCCTTTGGTGCATTAGATGTTGCTTTGATTACATAACTAAGGCCAGCGGAGGTTAAAACACCTCCTAAAACCGAGTTTCAGTCTCATAGGAGCGCGGAGCCGACTGTGCAACAACATTGGCGCGGGTGTTTTCATAATCATACAGTCGACAGATCTCCGTCGGCGCGTCTCCGCAGCTAGGTGGCGGACTGGTTACGTTGGATTCTTATTTCGCCTCACTTCTCTTCGGGGAAAGTTACATCTCGTCTCCCGCCTGTAATAATGGCTCGGATTGTTCGCCCCCTCGTTTGCATACAAGCCCGTTAACGTGTCAGCGCGAGGCGCGGAGGGCTGCCTGTGTGCGTTACGGGCTGACAGCGCGCGGAGGGGTTGGTGGATGTGCGGGAATGCAATTGCGTGGCCATTTTCATGTGGCCAGAGGAGGAGATAAAACGGCGAACACAGCACAGGATCTCATTGCGGTTCATAATAGGCGATCGGGGAGGGCTATTTAGACGCTTAATAAAATGGCGACGACTTGGCTAAAGTAGGGGTTTGAGGAGCGGCGCAAAAGTTGCACCGCGTAATGCAATATGGATTCAGATTACGGCAGAGGAGGGAGGGAAGGAAAAGGCAGGCTGGGCTATAAGCACTTATTAAAAAGTTAATATGAGAGAGTTGTTTATCATGCATCATTTAAACAGACGATATTGATCCAAAACTACAAGCAGTGTTTTTATCCTGGAGTACAACAGGAAGCACATTAAACATACATAACAAACTACTACACATACTTATAATATACATACATATTTTAAACATTAAACACTGACTAAAAATTGAAGTAATAACTGATAACAATAAAGTGATAAAAATATAGCAATCACATTTCGAATGTATTTTTTTTTTTCTTAGCAGTAACACCATCGTTATTATTTTAGTAATCAAGTATATTGTCACATTCACAGTATTTCTTTGTGCAGACAGGGTTGGAACAGCCAACTGTGGGGACTTGGGGATAACGAGAAGCTTCAGGCCCCCCACAAGCCCCCTGTTTCTCCTGCTCTCTGCTCTCTGTGCACTGTGAACTCTTAAAACTCCCAACACCTCCAATATCATCCACACGACAGACTACACGTAAATATCAGCTGTAGGCCTAAACACAGCAGACAATGAGCACAGTTTACCTTGGGTTTGCAATGTCCAACAGTTTTTGGTAATTAACTGTGAAAAACACAGTTGTATATACCAATATGTATCATAAGGACAATATCACCACATGTTTAACACTAGATTTAGGTTATGTCTATAAGACAAAACCTCAGGAGCTGATAATGATGCAGGATTTCTCATAAGGCCCTCTGAATTTTGAATGAGGTATTGGCATTTAGCAATGAATTACTGTAATTTACAAATGACACATATTGAATGAAGGGCCAGGGCCTGTTGATAGCCAGTCTGGCGTCGACACTTGACACAAGACATGAACTTCTTTGTTCCTTGTGGTCTTAAATTCTTCAGTAAATATCCAGTTTATTATCAGGTTTATCATCCCAATTTGATGCTTTTGTTCATAATGTTGCTTGCTGTCATGTTTGATGTATTTCATTGTTGAAAGAACTGTGTTTTATGCTGTTGTTACCTGCCTTGCCAAATTTTTAATGAGTGAAACTTGAAACTTGATGGCCAGATTAACTGTTTTCAAATGTATCCGGGCCCGTGTGGTTCACCACAAACACTAAACTTCCCGTAAAAGACAGGGTATACAGAGATCCATAAACCAACTCCTATGACTGCATAGAAGTACTGGTGGTGGATCCAGGTTATCTGTGTGATTAACTTTAAATTATTTTTAATTAAACGCACATTTTTTGTAATACGCCCCATGGGAGCAAAGTATAAGCTTTTGTTAGGATCACCGATACATGACAGGAAAGAAAGGCTCTACACACCTAGGTACATTATATTTAATAAAATAAAAGCTTAAAGACTGAAAGTTTGGCTTCTTGATTATACACCTGCCTTGGACCTGAGTGTGCAGGGTTTTTCTTCCTCAAGCATAATATACACTAAAATAATTAAGGTCACATCAGGTAATAATGCAGGGCAACCTTACACCTACACTTCAGGGGTGCATGTTCCTAAAACATTTTGTAATAAAATGGGGGGCTTGGAAAATATGATGTTTTGGTTATTTAATACATTAACGAAATGCAAAAAATGTTTACTTATTAGCTCCATAGACTGTGCATAACGCAATAAGTTATAATAGAGAAATATAGACATTTATTTTAAATGGTAACATCTTAAAAAGCAAACCTAAGCCTCAATAAAATAATAAAGAGGAGAGAAAGCAAGTATGTACAGTGGAATGAGTACTAAGTAGGTTGAATATGTATGGAACAATATAGGACATGAGGACGAGGAACAATATGTGGCTATTAACATTTAAAAAAAATCTAACGGAGGGGTACGTTTTGTGAAGCAGCTGAGAAATAAGGAGGCCTGTGTTTATCATCATGGATACCTGATTTGTAAAAGGGGCTTGGACATTTCTGATGAATCTCCCTAGATTCACTACAGATTTGTTGGTTGACTGAGACTATAATGTTGAAAGTACTGTAACTGCCTTGTTTTTGGTTAAACAACCTCCCAGGAATCCTGTGAACAGTCTTATTTAATATTTTAAAACAACTCTATCCTTCTCCAAACACTTAACTACACATCACAGAGCTCCACTGAGTGTTTACAGCCCCCACACGTCTGACTGCATTCATTATTATTTCAGGTGAAATGTGTCAAACTCTGATAAACTCCATTTTCCTCTGTTGTTGTCGCCTGCCTGCCTGGCTCGTGCCGTACCATCTCATTGGCTACATCGAGTTGTGATGGCGTTACGTCACTTCCTGCTCTGGTCTGCATGATGGCGGTGTCCTGACAGCTCTGGCACATTGACTACGTCTGGAGGTGTGCAGTTTATCCTCGCTTTAAACTGCCCTGGGTGCATTTGTCAGCAGATAACCTTAACGGAAATCCTCGTAACTGCACATTTAATGAAGTGAATCGCTGGTAAACAACTTTCTGTTCTCAAATAGCTCCCTTTTGCTAATGTTGCCTGTAGATTACGTGTGTGCTGGGCACCACAGCTAGCTGTTAGCTAAGTGTTCACGCAAGGTTAGAGGACACTAGTGTGTTCTAATCTTTACTTGCTTCTCTGGCTCTTGCTATTCCTTAGTATATATTGAAATCATGTCGTCCTCTTTGTTTCAGATCATCATGGCGCTCCACAGACTGTCCTTCAGACTGCGACAGACGGTGAGATCAGTGTTAACAGTGGCTTTAACTGTTAGTTATGTTTTGCCTTTGCCACTGAGCAAGGTAGCATACATGTATTTAATATATTTGGTTTGATTCCCTACTATATACACTTAAATGCAGGAAGATAATGATAACCACAAGCCCAATGTGTGCCGCTCTCTTAGCATGAATAAATGTCACACCAAACTTCATGCAAAAAACTGTCAGTTTATTGTCGACCCTCACCGGTAAAGCTTACAGTCTGGCATGATAATTTATAATGATTATGAAGCTTCTGGTTAAGGCAACATGCTTTAATTCCCCGATGAACGTTTTTGTGACCTACTGGCCATCATGTTAGATATTAATGAAATAAACTGTCATTACTGCATTTGTCAGTGACGATCAAATTATAAAACTATGAATTTGTAAATGGGAGTTCTGTTTCTTGTTCTTGGATACGGGATAGGGCTTGTGCCTGCCAATAGATGAATAACAAGTTTAGTATCTCGCCCTGCCAGTCAATTATTTTTTTTTTTTATCTTTGCTTAGCATATATGAACAGCTGCAAATGCATAACCAGTAATATATCAAGAATAATCTATGTTAAATGGTTTTGACTTGCGTTAGCTATTCTATTTACAATTTGTAGAGATGTTTTCAAATTGCTTGTTGGTGTGCAGTACACGGGCCCCCGTTTTTCAGTAGTTGTGTTACAGCAGAAGGTTACTTTGCATGCTTACCAATAAACAGTTGGTAAGCGGTTGTGCAAGAAACTGTCCATTAGGTTAGATAGCTTATATAGTTATATTCAAGTTAACAGTTTACAGTAAATAATTTCAACTAAATAAATAAGTAAGTAAGTGAATAATTTTAACCTTGTAAGTTTTTGGTATTCTGACAACAGTTGAACAGTCTGTTCTGAAAATGGTCAGAATAAATATTAAGCAAACAAATACTGAGAACAAGTATACGATACATAAGCAACAATGACCAACAGTATGCAATGTCTATATACAAGTTAAACTAGTTTCTGTGAATTGTGCAAGTGAATATAATAGTGCAAAAAGTACTGGAATAAATATTGTCTCATTAATGTATCCGGTTATATATTCTAGAATATCAGATATCTAAGTTTGACCAACATGATAGATGTTTGTAGATTACAGTACGTGTTTACATACAAACTGTTTGACTTGAGTTTATTTTGAAAGTTTGATCACAGATGATCATTCTGTTGCCTCTGTATGATTTGGAAAAGCTGTCTTGTGTGCCAGGTGCCTTCTGATGTATTTTACACTTGAAGTAAAGTACTAATTCTATAAACTTTTACAGGTCACACATGTCAGGTCCCTTCATACCAGTGGATGTGGACAGCAGCAGGAGGCTGCAGCTGTCGAGTCAGAACCTGAGCCCTTCTCAGTTTTCAGAACTCAAGAGAATGATCCGGTAAATAGATCTGCTTTAAACAGTTCAAATGTTGTGTTTGTAGCAGTGGTCGTGTGTGTGTATGATTTTTAGCTGCCGAGCTCACTGTTAATCTCTTTCCAGGCCTGTCAGTCAGAGAAACTTATCGGACAGTATTACACACTGCCCCCTGCACACATCAAGACAGTGTTCCCTCATGGCTTACCTTCACGCTATCAACAACAGGTACGTGCTTGTGTCTCAGCTATAAACTTATAAACTTACTGGCTTGTAGATGATATTTTGCGACCTGGGATGCAGCGATTAACTGCTGCTTATCTGACAGTTCTGTAACTGTTGAGGCTCAGCCACACCAAGTTTTTTTGTTCTCACTCTCAGAAATGGACATTATGTTGCCTTATTTTCTGAAGAATATGTGAGGCAAGGGTTGAGTTTCCAGTGCAACATAAACCAACTACAGGAGCAGGAAATTTTTTACTATTTGTAATTAATAAGCACTAAATTGCATAACACCTGCATATGTAATGCTCTTAATGTACCGTATTTATTTCATTAGTAGTAAAACTGCACTTTGACCAGGCTTTTTGCCTTTTGTATTATTTGGTTACTATATTTTCTTTCTTTCAAAAGGCAGCAACTTTCAAAAACAAATTGTGGGGACAACATACAATAAAACCTCTGAATTATAATGCTATTGTGATTTGAAATGAATTATTGAAATGTAATCATTATTCATCAGACTATAATCGTATAATCAAAATCTATAATTGTTGCATGTGAATTGTCAATTGGTAAATTTTTGTTTGTCACGTCTGGTTTCAGATGAAGACATTTAATGAAGCCTGTATGATGGTGAGGTCACCAGCTCTAGAGGTCATCTCTTACCTGAAGAAAACAGACTACAGCAAACCTGCTGTGCGATATTTATTCTGTATCCTTTAAAATGCATGCTCACACACATACACACATATCTGAACATTTTCTTCTCTTGATGCTTCTGGATAAGCCTGTTGTTAACCTTATCCAGTCACTCAGATGGGACGAAGGGCAGTGGGAAGACGATGTCTCTCTGTCACACAGTCCACTTCTGCTATACACAGGGATGGCTAGTGCTGCATATTCCCGATGGTGAGACAAACACAATCACACATAACTACTGACATAACTTCTGCTGCAGAAGTACATAAAGTGTGACCCTCTGCCCTCTTCTCTGTGTTTTTTTATAATACAGCTCACCTCTGGGTGAAGAACTGTACAGAACTGCTGCCCTCATCCTACAACACCTCTCGCTTCGATCAGCCATTACAAGCCACTGAATGGTTACGCAACTTCAGAATCACCAATGAGCCGTTACTTTCTAAGGTAATGATTTTACATCAGTCATCAGAAAATATTGTAATGGGCTGCAAGGTTATCGTATTAACTTGATGATTCTGAGTATACATAGTGAAATAAAGGCTGGTGGAATATAGCAATTTGTCACAGTATTAACAAGCATTTAGTTGTTTATAGACCCTAAATGAGCCTTGACTGTGTCTCAACAGTGATCGCATGCTGATCTACGTAAAGCCATTAAACAGTTGATGACACCACTGAAATTTAACCACATGTATTACTGTTAGTGTCTTTGCTTTGCACGGCAGCAATAAAACAGCAAGTATGAAGAGTCATCAGTACTCAACCAGGCTCTGCTCTGTAGCATGTAGATGTCATTGAAAAAGTATAAATTATGTGAAGCATTCAGATAACCTTGTTTCTGTTCCTGTCATTTTGGAGAAAAACAAAAGACAAAGCTGTGTTGCAAACAAAGACATTTCTTTTGAAAAAAACAAAACAAAGTAACTCAGTCTTTAACATTATTGGCACACATGTAATTCATGAACATTACACTGCTTAAATGTATGCTTGAAATATTAATGAATGTAATTTGTGGCCTTGAACAAACTGAAAGACTTTTGGTGCATGAATTAAAATGAGGACCCACCACATATAAACAAGATCGATTGAGTCTGTGCTGCTTCTCTCCAAGATTAAGACGAAGCAGCGCTACATTTGGACAAAGAGAGAGTTCACTGAGGAGGGAGCTGCGCTAGGAGAGCTGGTGGATCAGGTGAGTCCTCTCACATTGCAGACGAGTGGGAGTCCTGATTTTTCTGGCTCTGAGTATTTATTTGTGTTCATGTGGCTTATCTCGCCCTCCAAGAGATTTTTGTCAGTTTGTTGTATTTTTATCTGTTACCTGTTCTTTCCCTCTGCCCCACCGATTTCCCCACAGGGATCATTAAAGTTTCATCTTTCTCCCTGCCTGTGCTTAGTGGTGATCAATAGCAGATGAACTGAGCATGGTGATGGATCAGCACAATATTTTTGTACCATACACATGGACAAAGGAGGAAAAGAGCAGGAGATTTATGTTCAGCACTTTGAATTTTGTCTCCACCTCCAGTCAGCCATCCTGCTCGGCTATATTTCACAAATCATTTGCTCTATAATACTGAAAATGTTTGAGACATTAGACATCACTGCTGGTGTAACTGTGAGCTTGTTGAAGGCTGTAATTAGAGATTAGATATTAATAGCTAGCTTTGTGACAGCACATCATTAGGCAAAAGAAATCACATCAGTTTCAAATCTCCTGCTCGGGCATCTGCATTAAACTGCAGGATATGTACAGGCCTAAAACGAAATAAATATTGCAAGAGTTCACTGTTTTTTTGTTACGTGACCATAACTCAGTTACTTGGTTTTAGTTTTTTTGTGATTGACATGTCGCCACCACTACGTGTCCTTGAGTTCTCTGTCAAATCCAATCTGGAGATCTTCCCCAGCTCCACCCTTCCCATCTAAATACGGTCACCTCTGACACCAAAAAAAAACAGATGGCAACAACATTACCCACAATGAAACTCCACTGCTGACAGTTCAGTTGGAGATGTCGGTGTGTTTTGCCAGCAGTAGTTAATGTAGAGAGTAGAAGCAGGCTACAGAGGTCTTACTTCTCCACTCCATTAGATTGTTTCTTTCTTTTTTTTCATTTTTAAACTTAAAATCCAGAAGCTGACTCAAGTGACACCACTTGAGGCAATTTATCTGACTTCACACAGCACCCTTTTGAGCCACAATAGATTTCTCTGCATTTTTCATTCAGATTTAAGTTCTCCCCATGATTTGTACACTGACTTTGTTATGTAAAATCAGTGGAATTCCCCTTTTAACTCCCTTTGATTTTCCTTCCGAAGACATTGTATTCACGCTTCTGTTGGTGTTTCCTGCTGTAGGGTATCACTCGTGTGAAGAGCAGCAGTGATGTGGTGGGGGCGGTGATAAAGGAGCTGAGGCTGCAGAGCGGGCAGCCGGAGTCAGACTTCCGCCTGGCTGTGGCAGTGGATGGTGTCAACGCCCTGTGGGGAAGATCCACCATCAAGAAGGAGGATAAGAGCGCTGTGAGAAAAACACATTCACAGTGCTGTCAGGCCTCATACTCGTCTTCAGCTCTCTCCACAGATAGCAATCTCATGTGTCTCTCTCTCTCCATCAGGTAGATCCAGAGGAGCTCACGCTGGTTTATAACCTGAGGAAGCTGATGAAGAACGACTGGGTGAGCAGAACAAAATAAAGCTGATGACACCAGCTGCATGAGAATATTATATCTCTGATTTCTGTCCATTTACATTTTCCATTTACATTCACTTTTTATCTCAGACTGGAGGCGCCATCATCACCACTCTGGCTCAGACGGGGTCTCTCTACACTCCAAAGTCTGCCTACTTGCCTCAAGAGCTGCTGGGGGAGGTCAGGGGTCATTTTATTGTACTTTAAAATCAGTAGAACCTGTCCTCCAGCTCTGACAGCAGATTAGTCTTCCCATCTCTTCTCTAACGTTGGTCATTAGTCTGGAAATTGCAAACCTGACCTCAAGGCTGCATCATTCTAGTCGTCGAGTCTCATGGGCAGAAGCTGTTCAGAATTAAGACAAGTGATCCGCAAAAGCCATAATGGTTGTGCTTGTTGTTGCTTTGTGACAAGCATTTAAACATTATGTTGTCTGTGAGCAACAAAACAACCAGTATAACAAGCACTTGTGACATTTGTCAACAAACGATGAGTCCAATCCTCGAATGCGTCAGTGCTGCCTCCGTCAGTCTTCCTCTGTCAGTCTTCCTCATTCATTTTGTTTTAGCTTATTAAAGCCGTACCTGTTTGTGTTGTTGCAGTGGGTCATAATATTATTTATAGTGGTCGTATTTAACTCATGTCTGCATGTCTTAAGATCAATTTCCTAATGGACCAATAAATCTATTATATCACCCACTGTCTCCATTCGTGTGGGCAACAAGTGGACTGTAAACTCAAATGAGGGCTGTATAACTCTCTCATCTCTCCAAGTCAAACAGTGTTGGTGTTAAAGTTGCATAATGGTAATCATTTAGACTTTTGTTCTTGACCACGGACCATGTGGGCTTTCAGTTTGTGTTGTTTAATAGGTTGATTCATTAAAATTAAAAAGGCATTACCGGTCATGATTGCTTCCTTCTCGGCATATAAGGCCAGAAAGTGCATGTGCAAAGACTGTTTTTTTCATGCTGTGGTTAATTTTTAGATTTGAGATTCTGTTTTGTTTCCATAGAATGATGTCTTTTAGACTAATGGAAAGAAAATGTCCACAATACACGTTTAGTTGTTTTGGATTTCTGTTTCTCTTCTTCCTTCTTTGCTGATGAATGGCCAATAATGTAAATCTCCCTATGTATAATGTGTATCCGTAATTCTTATTTATATTCAGAAGCTTGGTACAGAGGGCTTTGGTCATATATTATTGAAAGCCTGATATATTGTCAATTTGTTAAAATATGGTGAAAAAGTGTAAAAATATTTTACTCTTATATGTAAAAAATAATAATAATTAGAAATTGCCCTATTTGCATATTTAAACATCTTCAGTTGGTCTTTATTGCATCTAAGTGTTGTTGAGCAATGTGTAATATGTTCGTGCCTGAACTTTCCATTTAAAGGGTTTGTGTTAAAGACATATTCACAGTGTGTTGACTTCCTGTCTGTGTTTCGCTCTTCAGAGGGGCTTTGACAGCATGGACCCGTTCATCCCGGTGTCAGTGCCCAACTACAGCGAGAAAGAGTTTGAGAGCTGTTACCTCTATTACATGGAACGCCAGTGGCTGCAGCATCCACAGAGTGAGTGATGATACTGTGGATGCTTTACTTTATAAGAAATAAATTAAATTGATGCTGTCTGTGTAACTTTAAAATCTTCTTTTTTCTCCTCATCAGGTCGAACAGAGGAAGGGAAGAAAGAAATCATCTTTCTGAGCAACAAAAATCCATCAGTGATGGACAGAATTTGTGCTTTCCTATAAAGTTACATAAATATGTTAATTACACACAGAAATATCTCACACAAATATCAGTGTCCTGGAAACGTATAAACATACAAATGTCCATGTCTATATTACATTTCCTTGTGTAAATTATGATGCATGTGTGTTACTTTCATAATAAAATGTTGAGTCATGTTAAAAAAAGTTTTGATTTTTTTGTTGTTTAAACACAGGTTAAACATATTTTACATCAGTTTAAATCCACCTTAGAGAACTTCAGTTAAAAATGCAGTATTGCAAATATGTATTAGTACTCTAAATGTGAGCCAGACGCCTTGAGAAAGATGTAATGACATGATTCACTGTGGGAATCTGAAAAGCATTCTTCATCAATGGTGATATGACATTTTCTTTTATGTGCATTTGACAAACTGGCATTAAAATGATGCAGAAATTAGACACCCTTGTCTTAAACCCACACATTAGAGGTGTATGTAGTAATGTTTATAGATCTATTTTATAATATAGTTCAAACATACTGCATATCCATATTTCTTTATGCTGTCCAGTTGAGTTAAATCTTCTATAAACGTATAAAACATAAAATGACTGAATGGTGAAACGACACCACCTGGCTGCTGGTAAGAGGATTGCACATTTGATCACGTGACGGGTCATAGAGTCACATGACTGGCTGAAAGTCACGTTTGCTCGCCCAGTCAGACTCAGGCTGGTTATGGCAGAGTGGAGACAGTGGAGGTGACGGTGGAGTGTAAATATCTGAACCAGCCCGTAGGACATGACAGAGTGTGTGTCAGGATCCTCTCAGGTCAGATCATCTCTCCTGAAGAGCTCTTGATGAAATGACAGTAGAATGTGTGTGTGTGTGTGTGAGCTGAATGTAAGGAGCAGTGGAGTCATTGTCAGCTCGTATTTTATTATTTTACTGTGATTGAATCTGAACTTTAACCCCTGTGAACTAATGATGCTATTCTTTGTTTTTAGATAAAATGGCGTTGCTGTCGTCAATACTGTTGACGCTCATGCTCCTCACAGCGGAAGTGACCCTGTCAGGTGAGACACCACAGAAGAAGCACTCAGGTCCTTAAGTAAAAGTACTAATACCACAGAATACTCCACTGCAAGTAAAAGTCCTGCGTTCAAAACCCCCAAGTAAAAGTATTCAACTGTAATTAGTAGAATTAACTTGAGGTATGAAAAGTAAAAGTTCTCACTGTGCTGTAAAACAGTTTTACCATCACTGGTGTTGATGATGTTTGTGGGTTAATGTTACTGTGGCTTTTTACTGCTGCAGAAGTTCAAAGTTGAGTTAATTTGAATTCATGGTGGAAAAAGTCACGGGTTCTGTATAGAGGTGAAAGTAGAAGTACTCATGCTTTTAAATGTTTACATAAGTAAAAGTACATAAATGTGTGCATCAAAACATAATTAAATACCAAAAATAAAAGTACTCATTTTGCAGAATTGTATTATATAATAATTATCAATAAAGTTTGATCTATTTCATCATACTCTATTTTGGCATTATATTTGTATTATTGAACTTAATCTTCAAAGTAACTTGTTACTTTAGTTGTCAAATGAATAGAGTTGAGTAAAAAGTACAGTATTTGTTATCTCTGAATTGTAGCCGAAAATGGAAATATTCAAGTGAAATAAGTACTTTGTCTTTGTACTACAAAAGGTTTTGATTGCAGGAGTGCCTGTTTCAGTAATTTTTCAAGCAAAAATTTAAAATATTTGCTGGTTCTAGCTTCTTAAATGTGAGGCTTCGCTGCTTGTCTTTGTCATTATGACAGTAAATGAAGAGTCTTTGGGTTTTGGACTGTTGGTTGGACAGAAGAATCAAACTGAAGAGGTCACGTTGAGTTCTGAACACAGTTTTTTTGTATAAACTAAACGAATGATAGTTATAATAATAATTATAATAGTAATTAGCAGATTAATCAATGATGAAAATAATCTTCAATTGCAGCACTAACAATTTAAAAAAAAATCACGTCTCTTTGATGTCTTCTCCTTCCAGGAAGCCAGAAATGTGTCGCCAGAAACTTTGGCCACGGCTCGGTGGTGTGTGAGTGTAACTCAACCTACTGCGACAGCGTCGGCTTGATCACCTTGCCTCCTCTGGGCCAGTACTCCTCCTACTTGACCAGCATGGCCGGCAGCAGACTGGAGGCAGCTCAGGGTCAGGTCCAGGTGAACAGCACCGGAGCAGGTGAGTGATGTGGGCCTGTCACTAAGGTGTCTGTGACGTTGGAGCAGGTGCAGAGCCTCTCTTTAGTTTATGTCTCTCTTTCAGGCCTCAAGTTGACTCTCGCTCGCAACCAGAAGTACCAGAAGATCAGGGGGTTCGGTGGAGCCATGACGGACGCAGCAGCCATCAACATCCTGTCTCTTTCTGCTGGTGCTCAGGACCACCTGCTCCGACAGTACTTCTCCCCTGAAGGTACACCAGGCAGCAGTGCAGTGTATCAGCGAGGTGTTAATATGACCATAAATTCCAGAAATATTCACAAAAAGGAACATTTTATTGTTCTCGTGTGTCTATTTTTGAAACCAATGTTTCCTCACATAGCAACGGTTGTCCAGCTCTCACACAATGAAAAATACATTTCACACATACTGTGAGAGGTGTCTATATGTACAGGTTATTTTGTTTCCCACATTAAGAGACTCATCAGCAGCAGCAGCAGCATCCCCATCTTCCAGCTTCACTCCTAGATGCTGTTATCGAGGCTGGGCTGATAAGGATATTTGCTAAGATGTATGTAATGTCACAGTTTAGTGACTCGGCGGGGAAAAGACAGTAAAAATACGCACACGGGAGAAGTTATCCTTTCAAACACGTGGTTACTGTTGCAAAAGGGTCTAATTTAACCCAAACAATGTTTTCCTTAACTTATCAAAGTACTTATATGGCCTAAGCCTGACCAAACGGTGACTAAAAGCAGACAGAAAATAATAAGTGAACTGTATTTTAATATATTCTGGGTTTTATCCAACTTTCCTGATTAAGAGTCTTATACGTAGCTCACCCAACCGTAGCGGCTTGCCCCAGATACAGTTTCCTCACACAAGTGAAGTCGAAATGATGGTCCTGGAAACTATGCCGTTCCAGAGATGCCGAGTTGCAAAGTTATGATGTCACAACAGCGATATTGGTCAGTTTCAATGATGGTCCTGTAACGACATAAATTCTAATCATCTCGGACCAACACCAACACAATGATATCAGATGAATCTATTTTGTAAAACAAAAACTTCAGTAACTTAATCTAGGTAACACTTAACTTGAACTCCTATAGAAACATTTGATGAATTGATGTATAAACATACACTTTCTGGCGACAGTTATAACCATGAAGACATCGTTCATTTCACTACAAGTCTGTTTGAATATATTTTCATTTATTATCTGTTTTATACACCAGCATCCACTTATAGGTGCCTACAGGAGGAATTTTCATTCTTGACAAATGCATTAATAAACAATTATGTGTGCTTACGGCTTGTTATAAACCATTTATTTAATGTTTTTATGCCGCTAATAAATGCAAATTAAGGGGGTAAAAGTAAAATGTTACAGAATTTGACTACAACAGAAACCATGCGTTACCGATACTCAGAATTAATCATGTCAATAATGTCCTTTACAGCTCACTAAATGATCATTTTGAATCATCGCCCGGCCTTAGTTGTTATCGATGTTCTGTCTCTGTCAGGTATCGGCTACAGCGTGGTGCGTGTGCCCATGGCCAGCTGTGACTTCTCCACTCGTCTGTACACCTACGCCGACACGCCAGGAGACTACAACCTGGACAATTTCACTCTGGCCCCCGAGGACATCAACAAGAAGGTCTGTCTCTCGTCTTCTGCCAACACACATACACATGCCCATCACACCATCCCTCTAACCTCACCACCTCCTCCGCCTCCTCCTTCTCCTCCTCCTCCTCTTCTTCCCCTCAGATTCCTCTCCTACAGCGTGCTCAGGCCCTCTCTCCTCGCCCTCTGTCTCTGCTGGCCAGTGCTTGGAGTGCCCCCGCCTGGATGAAAACAAATGGTGCACTCATAGGAAAGGGCTCCCTGAAGGGCCAGCCCGGGGGAAAGGAACATAAAACATGGGCTCAGTATTATATCAGGTGACGTGCAGCATTAAATGAATGGGATAGCACACGTTGGTAATGTTTGATACACAGGAAACTTATTCAGGTGGTCGCTTTTTTCTTTCCTCTCAGGTTCCTTGAGGAATACGCTAAATATAACTTGACCTTCTGGGCACTGACCACAGGGAATGAGCCCTCTGCAGGACAGATAACAAACTACAGGTCCCTCCTTACATATTACACAGAATTAAAACCATCGTCACGAGTCATAACTATCACGACAGACTGAGAAGCATCTTTTGTCTTGCTGCAGTTTCCAGGCTCTGGGCTTCACTCCTGAGGAGCAGAGGGACTGGGTGGCTCTGGACCTAGGCCCTGCCCTGCACGCCTCATCACACCCACACACACACGTACTCATACTGGATGACAACCGCCTGCTGCTGCCTCACTGGGCTAAAGTGGTGAGTCTAAGGACAGAGAGCTCGTGGGGAAGTCAAGGTGAACTTTGTTCTGCCTGAGGCTACGCTGGTGCTGCAGACAGGACATCAGGGGTAAATCAGTAAAAGAGAAGAAAATGGATTAATCAGTACTCAGAGATCTTAACATGATCTCTTAGAGTATAATGCATACCACAAAAAACACAGTAAATGTGTATAAGGGCCTTTTTACATCTAGTTTCACATCGTTAGGCTCCAAAAAAAGAGTCCAAAACTGCCAATGTATCAATTGGGAGTCAACTCCAAGAAAGGATTTTTTCTCCTGTATTAGCTGAGACAGGTTATTTTTTTTTCTTTGTGAGTCTCCTAAACAATGCCACAAGCAGCTTCACTGTGTTAGATTTACAACATTTTAAGACCTTTTTATGACCGCATAGAATACAATTTAATACAAGTTTCACAGTCATAACGACCATAGTATAAAAGTATGATGGAAGACTAGTAGGGACAATATGGCCTAGAATTATTTATTATTATATTCCTTTTTTCAGTACTTCTCTGCAGCATATAACCATAATTTCTTATAATGAAATCAATTTTATTAATGTGACCTGGACCCTGAGTAGCAGCATAATGTGTATAGATAGATTACCAATAAAAAATGATAAATTCATTCAAGTTATTGCTCAAATTGACACTGGTAGATTATGAGACCATGAGCTGACCTGCTACAGTAGCTGGCAGTAGTTATTCATGTCTGATGTTGATGACAATTTAGCTGTCTACAGCAGGCAGGAGGGGAGACTTCTGTAAATTACATTCAAACGAGACTTATTATCTTTTTGCGTTTTGTCCTTCTGTGTTTTATATAGGTTCATGTGCATGGTAAAGGTCTGACAGTTAAAAAGGTCAAAGTCGGCATCCACAGAAACACGGATGTGGTCTTGAACATTAAAGCATTTAAACCCTTTTTTAGCAATAACCCAAAAGAAGATTATGAACTTAAAAGAGCATACTATGTCTCCTTTAAGACTTTTTAAAACCATATGCCAGAAAAGGTTGGGACATTGTGTGCAACTTTATTAAAAACAAAAATCTATTGATCAATTGATAAACTTTTTTGTAGATAAACACATGCTAAACTTGAACACAACTTTTTTGTAATCAGGGTTGAAAATGCAACGCTGCCGAGGACTTTTCATTCCTGCAGATAGCCTGAATAAAACTAGATGTAGCAGGACTCAGGAACTCGATCATTATTACAATAACAACAACTTTACCTTTTAAAGAACATTGGAGCCGTTTCTTGATGCATTTAATTAATCCCCCCCTTGTTGCTCCAGGTCCTGAGTGATATTCACGCAGGAAAGTACATTCATGGCGTGGCAGTTCACTGGTATCTGGACGGCCTCGTCCCAGCTGAGCTGAGCCTGGGAGTCACCCATCATCTCTACCCAGAGTATTACCTGTTTGGCACTGAGGCCTGCTCCGGCTTTACCCCACTGGACAGAGGGGTGACGCTGGGAAGTTGGCGCAGGGCTGAACAGTACACACATGACATTATCGAGGTAAGATCAGCTCAGCTTTTGCATGAGGGTTGTGCTTGTTCAGTGAAATCCACCACAACAGATTTGACAGGCTGTGAGCTGTTCATGAAGGCTGAATCACCTCCCTCGATGCTGCACTGCAAGTTTATATGTTGCAGTCTGCTGCACACTCCACACAAACTGCCTGCAGGCCATCAAAGCAAGCTGCAACCGGTGTTTTGTTTCTTCTTTCTTCACTCTCTCTCAAAGGAAATTGGACTCCCTCCATTCTATCCATTTTGCATGGGCGCATTCAGGCTGTAGACATCTTGAGAATCAGGAGGATCAGGATTTGTTTATGTAGATGTGCAGCCCTTGTGACATTTCAACACAACACCGGGCACCAGTCCAATGGATTCATTTAGACAAAACAACACCTCTTACTACAAAGCACAGACTCGAAGCTAAAGTGTGGGTGTTTTCTCTTCATGGCAGGACTTAAATCATTACGTGGTCGGTTGGACGGACTGGAACCTGGCGTTGGACCAGACTGGAGGACCGAACTGGGTTAAAAACTTTGTAGACAGCCCTGTTATAGTGGATGCAAAGCGCGATGTCTTCTACAAGCAGCCGACCTTCTATAGCATGGCCCACTTCAGGTATCACTGGATGTTTGTACACACTGAATGACATAGTTCACCTGTTCCATCATTACAAGGAGGCAGTCTAACGAGATCCACACAAATCATCTTTTTTTTTTACACAGTAAGTTCCTGTGGGAGGGGTCTCAGAGAGTGGGTGTGTCCTCCAGTCAGAAAACAGAGCTTGAATACTCTGCCTTCATCAGGCCAGATGGCTCAGCCGCGCTCATCATACTCAACAGGTATGTGAAAAGTGTTTTTTTTTATGCCTCCAGACCAGCAACAGCTGTGTTTTGGGGTTGTCTGTTTATTTGTGTGTCTTGAGGGAATTTCTTCAAATTTGGCCCATATGTCTACCTGGACGTGGACATTAAAATACACATTTTATTAATGTGGTTAAAATGATGTGCTTATGACAGTTCATGTCCAGAAGGTCAAAGGTCAATTTCACTGTAACATCACAATATTCTGCGAAAAATGTTCTGGATATTATTCAAAGCTACAGCTCAGGATGAGCAACTCAACTGGTGCATTGAGGTGGCAATTATTTTTATGTGCAAATGACAGGAAGTTCAGTCTACTGAGCCGTGTGTTTGTGTTTCATAGGTCGTCATCGGTGATCCAGTTTGAAGTGTGGGATCCCGCTGTGGGCTACATCCCCTGCACTGCTCCGGCTCATTCATTCCTCACACTTGCTTGGAACACACACTGATAATGAATGCAGGTTTATATAGGCCGAATCCAAATGTCCAGACTTCACTCTCCTCGCAGTCTCACAGGCTTCGCAGGTGCATTTCCACACATTTTTTAAGTGCTGATGCTGCATTTAAATGCTCCTTAGATGGTTCCTTTTCCCCAGTTAAAAAGTCGTTCATTTATGTGTCATCCAGTGTGTTCATTTGAACACAAAGGAAACGATACAATGACTTTACAATCCATGAATTTGGTAAAAGTGTCTTACCATCAACTGAATGTTTACTTCTGTCTGCCATGTTTCAGTGTCATACGGCGACAACTAAGCGACAGGTGTACCAAAATTTACATTCCGACTTATTTAAAACTTGAGAGGACATTCACTTGAATTTTCCCAGTCAGAAAAACGTTTTTTTTCGTGGTCCGACAGCACATGAACGCACAGCAAGGGCTGTCCAAACCCACAATTCATCCAGTCCACAAAGGGCCTCAACCAGACTTTCAGCAGACTTCCAGACTCCTCTTGCAGTGCAGATTTCACCAGACTTCACTGACATAATTATCTGAAAAGCAAAAAAGCTATGTATATTTAAGTTATTTTATGAAAATGTTATTTGAATCGTGTAGGTCAGAAATTATATTCAACCAAATCTTCTTACAGATAATCAAAATGCATTTCATGATTGTACTCTTTTGGCCAGTCTATCAGTGGCTTATATACCCTTGCAGTCTGCGCCCTCGCCGGCTTGACCCGATGACAGTGAACACATCACAGTAGGTACGAGTGAAGTGGACATTTGGATTCAGCCACATATTTGTTTCACCAAAGTCACATCAAAATGTTTCATGTTGGAATGTTTTTTTATCAGCTGAGCTTTAGTGATTTCATTGGTCACTCAAATTAACCTCAACTCCTTTGATTTTCTTCCAAAAATCCTGAAAAGTTTTTTCAACATGTCAGTTCTTATCAGTAATGCTACCAGAAAGTAATGAATGTATTAATTCCCCAGAATGACCTCTGCTCAAGTGTAACTGGTGCCTTGATTTCCAGCTAACAAGATTTAAGTGTCCTCACGACACATCAATGAAAATTATATAAATAATGTACAAAGTTTGTAAATGTCTTCTGCTGTGATTCAATTTTTAATTTAAAATAAAGTGCATTTTTGAAAAAACTCACGTCAAGTCTAATGTCTTTGGTTACAGAGGGGATATAAAATGACACCTTGGACAGTTTTTTTGTCAATTTATTAATACATCATAGACATTTTTTTTCATATATATAATATACAGTTTGATAACCAGATATTTCACATTTGTGTCTCCATTCTCAATGTTTTTTTTTTCCTTTGCAAACCATAAGTTGGACTAAAATTATTTACATCAAAAACAAAAGTGATAAAAATGTGAAACAAAAGACATTAACAAAGGAATAAAATGACAGAGGGATGCCATCTGTTTATAATATATACACCTGGAGGAGTATTTTTAAATCTAAAGCATTCCATAATGGGCCGAGCTCTGCAATTTATAATTTCATTCCCTTACTGGTATGACATTTAATTTTTTCAGATGCATTACAGTCCCTTGCTTTCATTTGATGTCACAGCTTCCATTTGTGGCGCAACCCAGAGTCCAATCATGATCCTCCTGACACAGTCTCAAGAAAAATAACGTTACACCCTTCATAAACATAACATTTATTGCAGGGGTATACTGTAGGTGTTCATGTTGCCAGGTCCAGTCCCTGTAAATGCCAAGAGTGAAAGTAACCAGGGCTCAGTTGCAGGATCTAGCAAATTTTCAGATGAGTAACAAGGGAATGGTGTATGATATAAAGTCTGGCATTTCCTCACAATAGTGTAGCGCAGCAGTGCATTTCAAGAAAGTTGGGGAAGGAGTTTGCTTGAGGGGTGGAAACGGAGAAGACATGGGCTTGATCATCATCAATCGAGGCTGGTTTGTCATTAGGCAAAAAAAAAAGAAGAGATCTTGCAGACCTCGAGTGACTGTTAAGACGTCTGTACGGGTTTCTGCATACATGGTTGAGGAGAAAAGGCATTAAAATAGAAAATAAAAAATACAAAAAAAAAAATATCAGACTGAGATGATTATGACGGCAACAGAGATGGAAAAGAGGAAAAGTGAGAAGCGTTTTTCATCTTCTCGGTGTGTTGTTGGATGTAGGCGAGGAGAACCAAAGGGATGACACAGGTGGGTGTCTCAGAAGGACCATCTCTCCTGTGTGCGGGGGTCCATGGAGAGGGAGGGGGACTCTGACGGGGGCTGGCTGCTGCTGTCTTCTCCGTTCAAACTCTTCCTACACACTGGACATGTGTCATGCTGTGTGGCCACAGAGCAGAATAAAGATAACATTAGCTTTGGGCAATTTTAACAAGTGGATTTTAGTTTGTATTTCACATGCTGCTCTGGCTGTTCTTTGTCTTGTATTGCTGTAATCTTTCTGTCTGGTCACTCAAATACATCTCATGTGAAATGACTGACGGAGCAGGGCAACTTCAGCCTGGGTAAATCTTGGATAATCTTGCATTTAGCATTTAGTAGCGTTGTAAAACTGGTGATATTCTGTACGTTTTCTTTTTGCAAACAAATCAAATGACCTGATCCAACAAGCATTTCCTGTGTAGCCAAAGCCTGATACAGATTTTTTTTCTTCCACTGCTGTCCAAAAACTTAAGATCCCATCAGTGAGCCACTAGATAACATGCTCCTTCATTACAATAAACAAGGAATTGTTTCCCTGTCGACCCATCGCACATGGCAAATACTAAATAGTAACTTGACTGCACTTATATAGCACTCTATCTTTAAGTATGTGACGGCTAGAAAATGTTGCCGTTTATGCAGTAGAAAGATACAAATATGTTTAAAATTGATGCTACAAGAGCAGAAAACACGGATACAATGGCTACGCCGTTTCCATTTTCTCAAAAAGAAAGAAAACGTGTGCTTGGCTCTGGTTTGTCTGTTTCGAAACAGCAAACAAAATAGGTAAACAGTACACTAGAAAATGTTTCTGAGAACATTTTAGGTGAGAAAAAAGCAGTGCAGCAACATAATCTTGGTTTTGTATTTGATCAGCAGCCTATTTTTACAGTTTGATCCAAGTTGAATGAGACAAGCCTCTTAATAAGCAGCCCTAGAAGCAGAAAAAGTCCACCAGATGATGCCAGAAAATGAGCAGGAAGCATTGGGTACATTCAGCTTGGAGGTTTGCTGTTGTTCATTTGCATATGCTACCCACTTTGCAATAATACAATTTGGTTGAAAAGTGGCAAAGCTTCTCTTTAACAGACAAATCACTTTACAATAGGCCTGTCATTCACCCATACAGACATACATAAGGCACTGGCCTGTCCACCATGAGCAACTTAGGGCCCAGTTTTTTGAACACTTCGACATTTGCACATAAAGAGAACAGGCCACAATCCGAAAATTTGTGGACAGCTTGCGCTATCTCCTGAGCCACAGCTGGAACCCTAGTAAACCAAATGAATCCCCCTAGAAATCCACGATCTATTTCTGTTTTTGTCATTTTAGCTTTTTTAACAATACATATTTGTGAAGCATTATTCAAGATGTATTTCTTCAGTGTCACAGACAGATAACTTTGGACAGATGTACGCATTTATTTATTTTTTTCATAGTTTCATGATTTGTTGACAATAATAAAAATGTAGAATACGACCACATTTACACCTCTTCCTACCCCACAAGCAAGAGAACTACAGATCTACTACAATATTGCAGCAAATGAGTTAACAACTCATAACTAACATCATTTTCTTATGATTTAATCATTTTGTCACTTCTCAACCTCATAAATTGGTCCCTCATCATCATTTATGACTGCTAACTGAAGGACAAATGGTAACGTCAAAAGGTGTCAGTGCTGATTTTAACCAGTTAAAATAGGTAAGCAGTTGAGCAGATGCACTAAACTTTGCAAAAATAGAACTAGTGAGGCTTTGCTCAGCTGAAGCATAGAGCAGGTGAAACAATCTGATCTTCCCTCCTGTGGTGTCATCCACTGCCCAGATGTTTCTATGTTGACTACCAGTTAGCCAAAGCATGTGCACAAATTTCATTCAAGTGTTGATACATTCATGGCTGATCATATCTCATTGACCAAATGTCATGAAGTATCTATTTCATGAGTTTATTCTACAAAGTTCAACCTTCTTTGCTGTGACTCACCATTTCCAGCCATGGTACTATACAGTCTGAGTGAAAGAAGTGGTTACAGGGTAGCTGTCTGACTGGCTCTCCCACTGCGAAGTCCTCTTTGCACACCGGACATTCCATACAGCAGTCTGCAGGAGAGAAGATGGAAATATGATTTCTACCATTACGTTTCTATTATTATCTTGTTGTGTCTAGTTAATCCCCTTGATAAATGACCTGCTACATTTGATGAGGGGATGTGAATCGGATCATTAGTCCCAAATCGCCTTAGTGGGGTAGTTAAACATTTTACAAAAGCTACCAAGCAGGATTTTAACTAATGATTAAAAAAATTAAAACCAAAAGAAATTGAATAAGGGCACACAGATAGTCATTTGTGACCTTTCAGCAGCCCTGCAAAAGCTGGGCTGCATAACTAACCACACAGTTACAGCTGAGTGGCAAAATAGGACAGTGCACACAGAAGAGGAAGTCAAGAAGAACAGATCCGCAAGAGGACTTAGAAGAAAAACAGGGGATGTGGGCATTTTGTCCCAAACAGACACATTTGCACAATCTCCTTTTGGCATGCAGCAAACGTAATAACGTGTTGTAATGCTCTATCTCAGGGCTGCAGTGACTTCTAAACAAGCAAGCATGTGCTTATATAATAGCAGATTTTTACTTTGATTTAACAGGTAAGACATGATTTAAATCACTACTTTAAGATCGAGCCAGTAGATACTAAGTACTTGGTAACAGATACACAGATAGTTGGTCTGACTCAAGGTGTGTACTTACAGTAACTGATTGTCTAAATACAGTAATTTCATACAGAGGATCAGACTAATAGCTTCAACGTGCCCCTGAGCAATATTGCAATTTGTACTTCAGGGACATGACAAGAGAAACATGGAGACTAATGTAGAAACAAGGAGTAACTGACCTGCTTGTTCCTGAGAGATATTGACAGTTGGGAGAGAAGAGATCTTCTCTTTCTCTGCTGGAGGAGGTCCTGTGTTCTCCAACTGACCTAGTAACTACACATACACACACACACGTAAACTTCAGAGAAATCAAAAGGGTTACATAAAGTTTGAGAGTAGCTCTATCAGGTTCTATCTTGGTTTACCTGTGTTATCACGGCATCTAACCCTCCCTGTCCCCAAGCGTAATCCCCTGGATTAGAGTGCAGCATCCCCGTCCTGAGAGAGACAAAAAAAGTGTTCCCATCAATGTATTTTCATGCACATTTTGATGAAACACATCAGAAAAGGTTGATGGAAACGTCAATTGAAATGGAAAAAAAGTATAAGTGTTTACACTCCTTTGAGTTGTTTTTTGCATTTTTAGAAAAACAGTTGCTCTGTCTT